>JABAKD010000015.1:7428466-7498466 GCA_012845835.1 Undaria pinnatifida | reverse complement strand
CAGAAAATTCTGCTGCACCCCTAGCATGGGATGCGATTTCATCTCTATCTTAGCTCGTGCCAAAGTTAAATACGCCCCATTGGTGGAACTCTTGCTGTCCCTGCCGATGATGTTGCCCCTCTCCGACCATAATGCATGAAGAAAAAAACTTACCAATCTTGACAAAACTAAACCCAATCAAAATAAATTTTGACAAAACGAAACCCAAGCCATATATCTTTGCCGAAACAAACCCGAACGCAAGCATGTTTCCAAAACCCATTCCCACCCCCCGAAAAAATCTTCGAAAATGCCAACCTTTTACCTTGGTCTCACGTTGCAGAAGTAAAAACGAACCTGAATCATCTTGCCAAAGGACCCTGATAAATCCTGCAAAAACAAAACTGAACCATATCCTCCAAACGAACCTTAAATGCCATCCTCCAAAAAAGCTTACCTGGATCATCTTCTTCCTCTCCAAAGTTAGACACGCCCGATTGGTGGAGCCCTTGCTATCCGCGCCGATAGTGTTGCCCCTGCCCGACCACGACTCCTTCTCCCTCTGCACCAGCCTCATCGCGTGCAGATAGTTCTGCACCATGGAAAACAGCCCAAACTTCATGGTCGTCTCGGTCTCCCGCAAAAGATGCTGCTGGTGCTCCTTCTACGCGTCGCAGACCATCATACCATCAACAACGGGAAGGGCAAACAACATGCAGCAACCGGTTTTGTGTCAAACACGGTGTGTGTTTCGTCCGTCCGCAAAATTCGAAACTCGATACGTCATGGAGCCAGCGCACGGCGGGAGTTGTCCCCGCCGTCGGGACATCGTCGAGGTTCCCGCCGCACCTGGGGACGACAATTTCCCATCCCCGGATCAGAAATCCTTACATACATCTACAACTCAAACACCCTGGGGATTAAACAGTCGTGCCCCCAGAGATGTATAATAGTACCTTTTGGCCGCGATACTGCTGACTGCCGGGGGACCAGAGGATACGCGGAATAAGAGCCACTCGTGCGATTGACTCTCTATTTCACGGAGAAAAATACTTTCGGCGTTTTTTTGCGTTTTGGCGCAGTGCCGCTTTTACCAAGTCATTGCAGATTGAAATGGAACAGCACGGAAGCTTCTTAAGACCGCAAAAGGAACAGGGAGGGGGGGAAGGGTGTCACTCGCGCGAGCGACCCTAAGCGCACTGCAAAGAAAAAAAAATCCACCCATTAGTGAAACCCTTAGTTTAGCCTTGTTCGGGGCTCCCCATTTTTTTGGGCCAAACGGTTCCAGCATATCGAGCTTCTCGACGGGAGGAAACTGCCAAATATTTTCCATTTATTATCGGGACAACGCCGAAAGGTCCCGCCGCAACCGCACCCGGGGACGGTAAGATCCCATCCCCGGATCAGACATCCTTCCAAACGTCTACAACTCAAACACCCTGGAGGGACGAAGCAATCGTCCCCCGACAGGTGTGTAGTGCCCTTCGGCCCCAATATTGCTGACCGCCGACGGGTTCCCCAAGTTTTTGACGCGCGTCAAGGTAAGGGAAGCGAGTTTTGGGCCAAGCGGTTTCTGTGTAGCGGATTTCTCAACTACCCAGGAAGCTTCCAAAAATATATTTCGGACCCCCTCGTTTGTGTCTCCTAATTTACTAGTTGTACGCCCAAGTAGTGGCCCATGGGGATCGCCCATCGATATTAAGCTAACAACATTTGTATCAAGAAGTCCAGTTCTCTTAGGCGAGGAAAGGAGCGCTCGCTTCTCTGAGGTGAGCACTTGAGGCGTTCTACGGTAGCCCCCCCCCCCCAACTTTTTTTAACGAAATCACCAGTTTCGAAAGCAGCTCCTGCCCGTATCTCCTGAAACACGGTGCCCATTGCCACCCCGACGTCACCGTTTGATGGTCCTTTTAGAACAAGAAAACCGTTTGTTTGAGACGTTTTTTCCATAGCATGTTTCCTCGTGTCCAGCAGGCACGAAACGTTCAACGAATAAAATCGCTGGATTTTGTGGGGGGGGGGCTGTCGTAGAATCAGTCATCTTCTGTAAAAAAGAATGAGTTCCACGTCTGCTGCTGTGGCACGGGGATTCTACCCCGATGTTGTTGGAATGTCATGAGGACAAAGACGCGTGCTTCGATAGAGGTACACCATTTATTTTCTGAAGTTTCACAACTTCGGAGCATAAGTAGACCTCTTAGACCTATCTCCCAAAAGCTGATTGGGAGGAAAAATATGACTGGTACAGGATGACTAATCCGACGGCCGAGGTACACGGCGAGAGTAATCATGCTTAAATAAACGGGGCGTATTTTCCGACGATTTTGGGTTAAGGAGCTCCGTCATTCAAAAACCATTTTCGCCAAGAAAAGGTATACCTTAATACCTCTACAACGTATTTCCGACGATTTTGGGTTGAGGAGTTGCGTCATTCAGAAACCATTTCAGACCAAAAATGCTGCCTCTATCGTACCATGTGTCCAAATGCTACGTTAAAGGTTGCTCCAAATTTTTCGAAGGCTTACTCCTCGCACGAGGAGCTCTATACCTTCGAAGGCAAAGCCTGGTTGCTTTATTTATGAGTAAACCAAAACGTGCAACAGACACGTACTACGATAGATGCATAAAGGTATACCTTTTTTTGGCGAAAATGGGTTCTGAATGACGGGGCTCCTTAACCCAAAATCGTCGGGAATGCATTGTAAGGGTATTAAGGTATACCTTTTTTTTGCGAAAATTGTTTCTGAATGACGGGGCTCGTTAACCCAAAATCGTCGGAAATACATTGTAGAGGCATGAAGGTATACCTTTTTTTGGCGAAAATGGTTTCTGAATGACGGGGCTACTTGACCCAACATCGTCGGAAATACATTGTAAGGGTATTAAGGTATACCTTTTTTTGGCGAAAATGGTTTCTGAATGACGGGGCTCCTTGACCCAACATCGTCGGAAATACATTGTAAGGGTATTAAGGTATACCTTTTTTTGGCGAAAATGGTTTTTGAATGACGGGGCTCCTTAACCCAAAATCGCTGGAAAATACGCCCCATTGATTGTTTTTGCATGATTCTTCTCGTCGTGTACCTCGGCCGTCGGATTAGTCATCCTGTAACAGTCTTATTTTTCCTCCAAATACGATTTGTGGGAGAGTTCTTAAGCTCCGAAGTTGTGGAAGTTCAGAAAACAAATGGTGACCCTCTATCGTAACACGCGTCAACTAGCCTATAGGTATACAAACCATTAGTAATAAAAAATCGATGACAAGACGATTTGTTTTTTGACGATTTTTTGGGGTAACCGTTCAGAAAATATGATGTATGTCAAATAAAGTGCTACCCTATCTTGGCGTGCGTCCTTTTTGTAGCTTTATATTTATTTTCGTTTTTTATACCTGCGTCGTGGGAGTGATCATCCATCGGGGTTTTGCTCGACCCTCTCCCTTTAAACGACCACACCTAATTTTTGTGTGTTTTTTTTGTTGAATGAACAAAGAAAAAGTGAAACTCAATGACCAAAACCCACTACTAGCCTCAAATTGCAAAAGAAAAAAACCAAGATGTGAAATTTTCGACGATTTTAGGCTTAAGGGGCCACATCATTTTCATGCAGAAAATACTGTTTTTGTCAAAAAGGAAGAGCGCTATCATACTATCGCGTTAAACGCCTCTTTTAAAAATACCTGCTTTTTATTTTCGTTTTACATTCTGTCACCCACTTCGTGGGAGTGTTCATCCGTCGGGATTTTTCCTCGATTCCCTCCCCCCTTAAACCACTTCGAGACCTTCAGAGGTCGCCGTTTTAGGCTCATCCCAAGGTAGAAAGGGGTTTCGATTTTTTTGGGCCAAACGTTTCCGACCGGGTAAGCTTCTCAAATAGTATGAAACCGTCGGTTAGTGCGATAACTTTACCAGTTTGCTTCGAAGTACAAGCTTTAGGGCTGCTGGCGTATAGATGCTTTTGGCAGGGCTTGCGCGAACGGATGTTATTTTCGAAGTCATGTTTCGGGCGCGATATTGAGCTGCTCGTTGCTCGGAGCTCCGAAACTTTCTGCTGCACCGCTACATAGCGTAGGATGCCTCGGATTGCGGCCTCTGCCACGGGAAACAGCCCAGGCTGCTGGGGTACGCTAGAGACGTGTCCGACTTGGAACGGGGGGGAGAATGTACGACGCCGCACGCAGCATGATGAGGAATGCTTGGTATTGTTGCGCTGGAACACGTACAATAATAACAGAGGTAGAACTTGGTATCGTTGCGCTGGGACAATTACAACAACATAGATAGGTATAATTTTTTTGGTTCACTTAAATTCGTCGGAACCGTATAATATTCTTGTTTTTCCAATTTGAATCTGAGTGGAGTCCGTAAAGCTACTGTAGGCAATTTGTTTTTGTTCATTCATCGGGTTATACTTTTAGCTTTTTCTCAAAATAAGCTTCTCGGGGGGGGAAGGCATAGAACTCCCCCAACAAACGGAGCACCAAAAAAATAAAATGGCGCAGCTCTACGGTAGCATGTGTCCTGGCTCTTCTTCCTAAAAGATAAAATCAAGACGGAAATCGTCTCTGTTTAGGTCACTATTTAGGTCGCTATGCCTGGGTCCCCCCCAAAAAAAACGCCAGAGTCTCACCCTTTTCTTAGCACGGTCGGCCAGAATGCGGTCTTGCGCGGCGAGACCGATGGGCACTGCCTTGCTGTGATGCGTCCCTTTGACTTCCTCGGGAAGCCGTTCCCCCATGGCATGTGCCATCCGTCTCAAGCGCCGCCTGCGCAACGATAGATTGCGCGGCGGTGCAGTGTTTGGGAGTCGGATAGAACGAGCGAACATCTTGTTGCGGTTGTTGTTGTGGGTTCCTCCCCCTTGTAAACGCCAGCTGTCACTGTCACCCTCCCCTTTTTTACCGTTATGTGTGCTGAGATGAGCCACCGCTCCCCACCCCCCCCCACCCCTTCTTCTGTCATCTGCCCCCCCCCCCCCCCCCCCCCCCCGTCCCGGTTGCCATCTTTTACCCCTCCCCCCCCCCTCCCTCCCCCTTTTACCGTCACCTGTGCTCAACACAAGCCAACACTCGTCTCTGGCGTCGTCACTTCCGCTGGGGGAAAGTCGGTAACATCACCCCTCCATCCCCTTCGACTGTATCCCCCCTCCACCCCTTCCCGTTATTTTCGCCCCCCCCCCCCCCCCCCCCCCCTCCCCTTCTTTATCGACGCCCCCCCCCGGGGACGAATCGACAACACCCCCCCCCCGTCGCCTCTATCCTAGGAGATAGATGGTGGCCATAGACGGCCAAAGAAGAAGGAGAGGACATGAAGCAAAAATAAGTCATGTAACATATGGAAGAAATGTACTGAGCGCTCAAATGTTGGAGGTGTCTCTGTTAGGGGTACGAACGGTGCTATGTCTCGAAAGGGATGCGTGGTCAAATCGTCAAATGACTAAGGCAAGCAAAAAACTAGTACGTCCCCCCCCATCCCCATCGTTTATAGCGTTACCTGTGCTCAAGATAAGCGACCGCTCGTCTCTGGTCTCCGGGGCGAAGCGGACCCGACTCCTTCACCGCCGGAATAAATCCGCTCGCGGAGTGTTCGGCTTGCCTCTCTCCGAACACCCAGCCTTCCAACATCATCTCTAGCAAATCATCCACCACCTTCAGAAAAGGACCAGCAGAAAAACCACAAGGTCGGTACTTCATGCGGGTTGGAAATTGTGGTACCACGTGGTAACGGGAATGTTTTTAGAACCATACTCAAATGGAAATGGTACCGTTTGAACCATTTCCATGACAGATAATGGTACCGTGTGTGGAAAAAAATACCGGTTTGAACGGTACCACCGGGAAAGTGGTACGAACCATTGACGCGCGCCTGATGTTCGCGCGGCCATCATGTTGCGCTTGAATATCATTTCCTATTCGTAGCGAATACAGAGAGACCCTCGGGGGGGTCTGACACGCCTCCGAAAACTGCAGGTTCGCCCCTGTCATGTTATTCAGGACGCGTGCTACGATATGCCTGGTAGGGTATACCAGGTACCACTTTTCGGCTGATTTTTTTTTTTTACCCCGAAACCGCCGGAACGTCACATTTTGTTTTGGGCAATGTCAACATTTTTTACATGCAGAACATGAGTCTGTTCATCAAGTTTCCCGTTCAGTTTACCGTATATGACATTGTATATATATAACACCCCTCCTGGGATGAAATGCTGAGCCGGTTTCCTCGCGGCACGAACGACAACCGCGGCGGCTTTGGGAGGATGTCCTCCAGATCTTTCCAGTTGACGAGTCGCTCGGCGTTTAGACTCTACCGGTCGTCGAGAAGTCGGCATACGAAACTCGTCCGAGGGCGGTGCGCTATACACCGTCACATACAGTACCGTTCAGGATTAAGCAGTTTTTGGGGGTGTACCTCTATCGAGTGGAGACATTTGCAGGGCAAAAAAAGGGTGTACTTCTGTCGCTTGATGCCTCTTGCTGTAGTACCATGCGTCTCGCGTCTCGGTGTTGCACGCAAGCAGAAAAAAAAAAAACACACACACACACACTCACAACGAAAACGAAAACGAAAACGAAAACATTTCCAGTCTAGCTTTCCTCGGCAACGGGGCAAGGTGAGGGCAAAACGTCGATCCCCGGTGTGCCGTGCCTGCCATAGAAGCATCTCGACGAAACCCTTCCGAAATAGAAAAAAAATAGAAAAAAAATGTTTCTCGCTTTTGTGTGTGCCCCCACCCCCTTTGCTTGTTTCTGGCGAAAGATTCATCCCACGCTACCACAGGGGTGCAGCAGAATCATTCCTCTTTCGAGCGACACCCTGAAACTACAACTTTGCACTACAGTACCTGTTTTTCCAGGACGGCCTTTACAACGGACTAGGGCTATCTATGGTCGCGGCGGGGCAGCCCCATTCTTGCTCTCGGATTGGAGCGACTCGATCGAGCGACTCTGTACCCCACAGCACCAAAAAATACTCTTAGGCGATCTTGTTTTGCGCAGCAGCGAAAGGGGACCGTTTCCATTGCGGAGTCACATCGCCAGATATTAACACAACGGAAGCTTGAGACCGCAAAATAACGGGGGGGGGGGGGAGGGGGTCACTCACTCGCAGGACTAGTGACCCCCGAGCCGCTGAGAAAAAAAGCAGGCCCCAAAAGTGACCCCCCCCTCCCCCCCCCACCGTAGCCTTGGTCTAGCATGTCCCCGAACCCCTCCCTATACTAAATCCAAGTATTTACCCCCCCAAAACGGGTTTCCGGTTGTAACTGCGTTGAGCGCAAATTAAAGAACGTTGCGCGGTTCCATGGACGAACGACCGACTGGCAGTGGGCTGGTACATATAAAAATTTATAGCAGATCCTGCGGACTCTTCCACTCACCTCTACTGCAGCTGTTTTCGCTAGCGTTAGCTCTCTCTCCTTTGACAAGGCCACCTGTTCATTTTTCGGCACAAGCCGCATGCAGCAACCATCATCACCATTGGTCGGTTTTGCTGAAAGGCAGCAACGACGACGACGCGGTGCTACTTCGTTGAAAAGGCCCTTTTTTTTTGGAAACCCGATTGGACCGGGTCAAGTCCATCGTACAGGGGTAGCAGCTGTGGAGGTCCCCCGAATAAGACGGTCTGAGTAAAGCGGTATCCCTATATAAGGCGGTCTATATCGCTTGGCACAACTGGGGAATTGTGATATAACTCGGAATAAATAATGCGGCCTCCCCCTACAATGCTGTCATAGTGCACCGTCACACCGCCGCCGCTATACTGGGCGACCCCTGCTGCTGTACCCGCATATAGTCGTGCTCTACTTACCATTTTCAAAAAATATTGTCTTGAAATAGTTTGAATTAATCAAATTCCACCCCCCCCATCTATATATATATCCTGTCCCTCTTCCGCACAGGTCAACGGATTCAAACTATTTATTTAAGCAGTGAATCGGCAAGGTTTAAGTCACCAACTAAGTTGATAGTCGGATTGATAGTTAGTCGTTCCCCGGAGGTGCCGACTATCCGACTTTTTGGGGTGTCCACACGTATGGGAATATTGTTTAAAGCGGGGATGTATTTTTATTTTGTGTTGGACCGGGGACACCTCGGCCGGGGGGGTCCATTTTGGCTCGCTCGACTTAAGTCGGCAAGTCGGCTGGCCATCAGCTCGTTTCGCCAGCCGACTAGCCGACGAAAGTTGGGCGAGCAAAAATAACTCCACCTGGCCAAGGTAGCTCCGGTTTCCGAAAAAAGAAAAACGCGCCTGCACTGAAAAACCTTCCCACAAGAATGGAAACCCCAAAGATTCGGATAGTCGGTACGTCCGGGAAACGACTTTCCGACTAAATTCACTTAGCTGACGAACGAAAGCTATCACAGTCTACGGTAAAAATGTGTACTTTTTTTTCCTGAGGCACCTTACTGATTTTCCTTTATTGGGCGAAACTGAAAACTGATTAGCCTTTTTAGGAAAAACTGAAAAAATGTTCAAAGCCTCGGAGAGCAAAGCTGAAGACTGATTTGCCTTTTGGGAAAGACCGGAAACTGAGTTGCTTTTGGGAAAAACTGAAAACTGATTTGCCCTCGTACAGGGCAAAAATGAAAACTGATTTGTCTTACAGGGCAAAACTGAAAACTGATTTGCCTTGTAGGGCGAAACTGAAAACTGATTTGCTTCTTTGAGAAAAGTGATTTGCGTTGTAGGGTGAAACTCGAAACTGAGTTGCCTCTTTGGGAAAAACTGAAAACCGATTTGCCATGTAGGGCAAAACTGATAACTGATGTGCCTTTAAGGGCAAAACTGGAAGTTTACCCCGATTTCCATGGCCTACACAGGCATAGAAAAAACATAGGTTGTTGCGAAACAAAAAAAAAATGACTACATCCGATATATTGTGGAGAAAAAGGAACCCCCCCTCCCGTCATTCATTCAGAAAAAAAAAATGGCAAAAAAAAGTGATACTCTGTGTCGTTCTTCGACAGCCCCCGCAACGTTTCTTCGAAAAACGACATCGATCGCCGGTTTTGAAACCAGCTCACGGCGCCGTCTCTCTCCGAAACACGGCGCTCCTTACCTCCCCGACGTCATCGTTCTGATATACCTGGTAGTCCTTTGCAAACAACAAAAAATACTTCGAAGACTGAAGATACTTTTTTCGTTGCACCCTTCCTCGTGTCGAGCAGCCACATCAAACGTCCGTTCGTTGAAAAAATAATTTGGCTGTTTTTTTTTTTTTTTTTTTTTTTTTTGGGGGGGGGGCTATCGTAGAATCAGTCTACTCGTACCCTTGTGTCATCATCTACCCGGTAGGTTCCACCAAGGCGGCGGTGGGGGGGGGGTCACTTATGGGGCCTCTTTTTTTCATTGGCTACAGGGGTCCCTCGCGCGAGTGACCCCCCCCGTTCCTTTAGCCGTCTCAAACATTTCACGCCGTTTTTTTTTCGTTGCCGAATGAACAAAATCGCCCCGCGGAATAATGGCTAGCCACGCTGCGCACGGCGAAAAATATGATAGCCTAAATGTTTATTTTTGCACACGTGCTACGATAGAGGTATACCTTTTTTTGGCGAAAATGGTTTCTGAATGACGGGGCTCCTTAACCCAAAACCGTCGGAAATACGTTGTAGAGGTATTAAGGTATACCTTTTTTTGGCGAAAATGGTTTCTGAATGACGGGGCTTCTTAACCCGAAATCGTCGGAAAATACGCCCCCTTGATTTAAGCATGATTATTCCCGTCGTGGTGTACCCCGGCCGTCCGTCGGATTAGTCATCCGGTGCCGGTCATACTTTTTTTCTCCAAAATCAGTTTTTTTTTATTTTTGGGTTAAGAAATGTCTTAAGCTCCCAAATTTAGGAGTAGCATTAGAAAAAAAAAATGGCGCGCCTCTATCGTACCGCGCGTCTCGAGTGGCCTAAAGCCGGCAATGAAAACGGGGTAGCTTCCCTACTGTATTAATAGCCGTGGTCTGTTGGGATGTCGTGAAAACTCTGCCGACTCACCGGTCTATTATTTTTTGGCAACTAAAGGATTGAAGTTACTTCGTCAATCATTTGAAAGAAACAATCTTCGTCAAAACCCGTTTCAGATGCTATCTCCATAGCCTTTTGTATATCGTGATTTCTATCGTCGCTCCTCGAACGTGAAAACGTGAGTGATGCCTTGAGTTTTGTGTGAACTTGTTGAGGGTTCACCACGCTCCCGATCTATAGTGGCAGTACGATCCATTCTTCCATTGGGTCCAACCTTGTCTTCGCGTATCGATTAGTTTGGTTATTTTTGTTTTTGTGGGTTGGCCTCGTTTTGTGCTGCAGTGTTTCATGCTCGTTAATTGTGGGTTGGCCTCGTTTTGTGCTGCAGTGTTTCATGCTCGGTTACTCCCCACTTCTACTCCGGGCAGCACAACACACAATTCAATACCGGCCGTAACTTCGCGTAGTAATAGAACAACAAAAAAGGCTTTAAAAGCGCCTGGAAGTTAGCAGGGCATGGGCACAGAGAGGAGGTATTTTCGTGCATTGTTTTATTTTTTCGTGGGATTTCCCTTGATATTCCTCTATTACGCTTTCTGTGACTGTCTATCAGTGTTCAACGTCGGATGCCAAACGTAAAACTAAAGTTAGCATTTATATTTGGGTAGCCACACACACGAGCAACCCCGAGCCCAGTCCTCACCTGCGCGTCCTTGCACCGCATGAGTGCGGAGTAGGAGTTAGCGCAACCGCACTTTGACCACGTCGCGGATGCAGGTATTTCCATTAGTAGCGCTGCCATAGAGTCTTAACAGTTTGGGAGAAGGTGGCATTCTCCTTTGGCGCCATGAACCACCACTCGGAAATCTCAGGCGCTTTGCCTTCGTGTCTTAGCCCTCTTGGGCGCCATGCACTAAGATGAATGTACGATAGAGGTATTAAGGTATACCTTTTTTTGGCGAAAATGATTTCTGAACGACGGGGCTCCTTAACCCAAAATCGTCGGGGGCAAAAAAATGCCACATGTTTCGCATGCTTTTCTCGTCGTGTGCCTAGGCCAAAGGATTTTTTCATCGGGTGTGGCCGTTTTAGTTTTCTCGTAATCTGTTTTTGCCTTCGAGAGTTCTGAAGCTCAGAAATTGAGGAAACTCGGAGAAAAAAGTGGTGCACCTCAATCGTAGCACGCGTCGAACCCCGCCCCCCCACCCCCGGCCGATTGTGCTCATGTCGAAACATCTAGGATCACAAAACGGTTAATCGCAGGAAACAACTGCTGAGAGCGCCTACCAGCTTGGGTAGGCACAGTTCGATGCGAGTCGACGAGGAAAGAGGTTGCCGGGATCTTCTCGCGACACAAACATTAAGAGGGAGAGAAGCCTGCTTAATGGCCCCGGATTTGAGTTACGTCTTAGGAGGAAGAAGGAGAAAAAGAAAGTGTTAAGATAGCAAAGAGGGTGATAAGAAAAACAAACGCACATGAAAAAAACACAGGAGTGTGTTGTTTACCTGCGCGTCCTTGCACCACATGAGCGTGGAGTAGGAATGGAGAGAGCGAACTTCGATCGCGTCGTGAGTACAGTTGTACGCGTCGTGCAGTTCCTTGTCCACCTCCGCCAGGTGCAGCTGCCGGTCAAGCTCCTTCGCTTCCCATCTATACGGAACGTGTTTCGTATTTGTTATTGCGGGAAGAGTCGTTTTTCGGCACAGGAAGATGGGGGGGGGGCGTAGGTCTTCAGAGGGCGTAGGTCTTCAGTTGAACAACCTCTTCAGTCAGAAATAGTATGGTCACTTACACGCCTGCTACTTTAGAGGTGGCAATTTTAGGCGAAACACCGAATGGAGGTAGAACTTCTTTTTTATGGCGACAACAACCGTTTTCTGAATTAAGGGACTCCTTAACCCCTCTAGAGCGCAAAAAACCCTCCCTATGCTAGCTAAAAGTAAATCTGTCCCTCAGAAGGGTTTCCAATTGTAAAGGCGTCAACCCCCCCTAAAACAAATGGTCGAAATTTTAAACTTTCTTTGCATTTTTTTTATACCACCTAGGCGATGGAAACGTTTCATCGGGGGGTGCGTTTTTCATTTTTTTGTAATCGAACATCGCCCATTTGGGGTGAGGTATACACAGAACTCAGCAAAAAAAAGGCCGGGTTCTGACGTGTGCCGCGATAGAAGCATCAAGCTATACCGTGTTTTGACGAGAAAGGTTTCTGAATGGCGGGGCTTCCTTAACTCCAAATCGTCAGAAATTTCGGTCAATTGTTTTTTGGCATGATTCTCCTTGTGTATGCCCAGGCCATCATTGGCCTTTTTCATCCCCCGGCAGTTTAGTTTATTCTTCAAATCAGTTTGTGGGAGAGAGTCTTAAGCTCCTAAATCGAGGAGTAGTGTTGGAAAAAAACGTGCACCTCTACCGTGCCAGGCGTCCTTTTCATGGGTCATGCCCCGGCCCGCGGGTCGGGTCAGGAGATATTGCAAAAACTCGTGAGTCGAGTCTGGTCGGGTCAGGAGGTGTTCGAAATCTAACGGGTCGGGTCGGGTCGGGTCGGGTCGGGTCGGGTCGGGTCGGGTCGGGTCGGGTCGGGTCGGGTCGGGTCGGGTCGGGTTGGGTTGGGTCGGGTCGGGTCGGTTCAGGAGGTTTTGGTATGTAATGGGCCGGGCCGGGTCGTTCCGGACCGATCCGACCCGCGAGAGGTGATCCGACCCGTGGAAAGCCCCAAAAGAAAGGGTTCACCTCTACCGGAGCATGAGACACAACAAGCTACTAGTATACAACAATATTAACAACATCAACAACCACAACCACAACAACAACAACAACAACAACAACAACAACAACAACAACAACAACATACAACAACAACGATAACAACAACAACAACAATAACAACAACAACAACAACAACAAGC
The DNA here is from genome assembly GCA_012845835.1 of Undaria pinnatifida. NCBI lineage: Eukaryota > Phaeophyceae > Laminariales > Alariaceae > Undaria > Undaria pinnatifida. Next base: position 7,485,622 of record JABAKD010000015.1, on the reverse strand, counting down.
ACGGCAGGGTGACGGTAGTCTGTCTTACCTGAGTTCAGCGACGGCTTCACTTCTCAGCAGAGTGGTGTTCCCTCCCCGCACGCAGCTGAGAGGAACCAGGGTGCACACTTTGTCCTCATCCCACAACCCCATCAGCCGAGACAGCTCGTCCCGTATCTGCAACGAGGGCATCGTTTTGGGAGGGAAAGACGTACAACAAAGTGCCTGCGGCCACTGAAGCGACAATAATTTTAACCCGTTTCCAATTCCTAACACTATCCTAGTCTAACTCCAAGTGTTTTGTCTCCATGTCGGGACTGCGCTGTTAAAAGGGTTAACGACCACGTAGAGGTAATGTATTGGAGAGAACTACTGCAAAAACATTAAATTTAGGGATCCTCCAGGAAGACAGCGGTGGTGTGCGAGAGCAATGCGACCGCATTATAGAGGGAAGCCGCCTTATTTCTTTCCAGGTTATTGTGAGTGCAATTCCTTCCCCAGTCGCGCCAAAGCGATTTCGACCGCCTTATACAGGGATACCGCCTTATAGGGGGACCCTTACTCTAACCAATCACCTACGAGAAAACAAAACTTACGACACGCTTCCCCCCTGGAACAGCGGGATGACAGATATGTTGGAAAATGCGAGCTGACGCGTCAATACGAGCTAAGCGATTCCAATTTCTGGGAACCCAGGGATGGTGTTTCTCAGGTTCTATATTATAGAGGAAATCCTCCTTTTTTGCATCAAAAAGTATGTCTGTCTCGCCGACAACGCCGCCATTGTTTAAGGTACAGCAAGTATCCCCTTTTGAGGGAGGAAACACGGTTTACAAGGAACCTCAAATTCCTGCTCATTCTTTTGGCCCACTGTAACGGAACAGGCCCCCTAAAGTGGATGCATCACTCGAACAACACGCCCTAGGTCCCTCAGAGAGGGTCGACAGACTGCCTCCGGGTTGCAAAACGCTAAATACATTGCTAGGAAACGAGTTATACGTGCTAACCAAGGTGCCACGTGAGCTAAATCCGATATTGGACGTCGGGGTATAAGGGACTGCTCTGCCCAAACTCAATGTTGTCCCTTAATGCCTTTACAACTGGGAAAACCCGTTTAAGGGAATAAATTACTTGGAATTAGTATAGGGAGAGGCTTTGGGGCTCTAGGGGTAGGGGTTACCGGGGGCCATCTTCTGTGTTATTAACAGAAGAAATTTCTTTATTGGACTACTGGTAGAAGGTCAACCGATTACCTACTCGTTGACCCGGCTCTTGAACCTACCTGCTTCTTCCTCGCGCCGATTGAGAGGTGATCGACGCACGAACACCATCTGCAAGGGAGGGTAAGGCAGGCCCGACAGCCGCCCCAAGCAGGGTTTTCGTCTAAAATATCGGCCACCTGGACGACGCGGGGTAGCGTGGGTACAGGCACAATTCGACAAAAAAGGGCTCAAAAACATTATGGCGATAAAAATGAAGGCGCATACCGTAGTGTGTGCGTAGGGGGGGAGGGGGGGGGGAGGCTGCTTAGGGACCCTAAATCTGGCTTACCAGTGGGGACGGAGAAGGAGAAAGAAAAAGTGCGAAGATAGCAGAGTTGAGGAGCAAAACTAATCAAAACAAAAAATGGTAACATGGTCGGCATGGGTAGTGGTAGCATAAGCGGAATTGTGTAGCAGTGGTTAGGGCGGAATCAAGGCAGTGGAAGTGTAGCAGCCCCCCCCCCCCGCGGAGTAGAAGGTGAAACTCGTCCCTGCTAAAGTCCAAATCGTGGGTTGGGTTCCAGTCTCCCCGAGTGCGCAACTCGTGCTCGCAGGGACTTTTTCGTGCGTAAAAACTAAATACTATGGTAGCGGGAAGCCCGAGCGCATAAGTGAGCAAAATCATTCGACGAACATAAAAACGAGCATAAAATACCATAAAGACAGTGGGAATGCTGAACTCTATGCGCGATAAAAAGGAAGGCACGTAACGGGGGCAGAGAAGGGACGACACCTGTGACCACGGCTTGTCCAGAAGGTTGCCGAGGGTAAGCAAAACCTCTTACGACTTGAGGTGGAAAGGAACATTTATTGATAAAAAAAGAAAAACAGCATGGACGGAATTTTGTAGTCTCAATACGAGCGGAATCGGATAGGTTGATACTAGCAGGAAGCTCATAATGACGTTTGCTCGTGCTTGACGCCGTCTACAGGCCAACCGCACTCTTGCATTGCGTTCAGGAACTAACAGAAACGAGGGTATCTCGTACGTCGCTTGAGAAGCGCCAACCGAGCGGCAGTCTAAGCTTGGCTTGGTAGCCGCGGGATTCCTCCCGCTTCGCATACGATCAGCCAAGGCTATGGGCGGATGCTGTTGTGATAAGATTGGCCAGTATGCCAAGAAATAAGGGGACGCAGGCAATGAATCAAAATGTCGCAACGGGGGACAGGGGATACCATAGCATTATGATCTTACACCCTCCACGTTCACTACCGGCTACAGGCCATCCGCGCGATGGACGCTTTTCCTCGGTCAAAAGCAGGCTCGAATACAAGTTTTTCGGGGGGGGCAGCGTCAAAAACAGGTTCAAAAATCACAAAGAAAGTGCTAAGATGGCACCAAAATAGGGCGCGGGCATTTGTGCGAGGCCTAACTGCGACAAAAAGTGACCAGTGACACCCTTCCACCGTACCGATTAGCCTAGCAGGACTGCTCTTGGGATGCACACATGGCGAAATCAATAGGAAAGGGTAAATCACAAGTAGGCAAGATGGATAACATATCCAATAGGGAAGGGTAAATCACAAGTAGGCAAGATGGATAAGAGATCTGTACCTTGACAGTAGGGTTAAAAGGTGTATTCTGATTAATGTGATTGTACCAAAGTTAGAGTATGCAGGAGAAGTATGGGAAGGGAACGCGAAGTTCGTAAAACAACTGAAAACAGTCAGATGACAGCAGCTAAAAATATACTATTTGTAGAGTGCTCAAGTACGACGAGTAATGCAGCATTAAGAGCAGAACTAGGAATGTGCCAACTTGAAACAAATAGAGACGTGAGAAAGTTGAAATGGAAATAAAGAGTAAAATTTTGCCAGAAAAGAGGTTGCCAGCCAGTGATGATTCTGTATAGGAGAAAATAACAAGAGGGTGGGCTGGTGGAATAAGATGGGATAACGTAGCCGAGAAAATACTGAAGGATATAGGGGGGGACCAAGAAGAGGTACTGTCTACAGAGAAGTTTGGCGGGGTTCAAGACAGAAGTATTAGAAGCAATGGAAGAGAGGGAAAGGCAAGCTCTAACAAATAAGGTGAAAGAGGAGAAGCACGTAGAGATGTACGTGGGGTTGAGAGAAGATATCGGAATGAAAACGTATCTGCACGGCCCAATGGACTGCGCGCAAAAGCTGAAACTGCGATTTCGTGTAGGGGACCTGGACCTACCAGAAAGAAGTAAGAGATACACCAGTAGTCGGGAGGAGGAGGGCGTGGCTACAAATATGTGCCCGTGTGGCGCAACGGTAGAGAGTAGGACTCGCATAGTAGGAGAATGTGAAATATACAAGGAGAAACGGGACGCGTTAGAGGAGGAGATGAGGAAATTAGACGAATGTGACATGGAAGAGTTTGGTAGGCTAGAGAGTAGAGAGAAAACGATCGCTATCCTAGGAGACAGATGGTGGCCGCAGACGGCGAAACAGAACGGGGATGATAGGATAAACAAACAGTTTCTATGTAATATCTGGAAAAAGCGTAATGAGCGCCCAAATGTTGGAGGTGTCTCTATTAGGAGTAGGAGCGGTGCTCCGTCTCGAAAGGGATGCGTGGTCAATGGTCAAATAACTAAGGCAAGCAACAAATGAGTACCCCCCCCCCCCCGCTACCGATTAGCCTCGGCCATTCCGACTCCCGGCACAAACGGGATTCCAACGACACCGGGAAATAGTCATGGCTGAACAACTGTCTAGACGTCACGGCTAAAGGTAGTTAATTGTGGAGCGGCGGAGTACCCGCCAACTATCTGACTCACCAGGCGAGTATTTTATTTTACTAAAACACCACACGTCGAGCCACAAGCGCGTCAACGCAGTCAGACGCCAACGCAGTCAGATGCAAAGACGCAGCAAGTCCATCAACCACCGCCTGCAACTATTAGCAACTGCTGTAATGCTATTTTAACGTGTTATAACACTTGGCCAACCAGTAACTAGTCGGCGACTTACTGTTCGTACCGTTACATACTATTGGCATAGTCAGCCAACTCACAGCCACCAGCTATCACCCAGTTGAAAAACTATTAGAACAACTTACTATTGGTGCTATTATGAATGGTATAGTCGGCTAACTCACGGCCACTACACTAGCCTTTACTCAGATGAAGTGCCCGGTCTCTCTGAAACGTTTAAACCAAAAAACGTGCCACCCATATCGTAGCAACTTACGCGCATGCCCGAAATCCCCCCCCCCCCGCCGCTCCCCCCCAGACATTCACCTCATCTCCAGTGAACTCCTGCACTTCGGGCATATCGTGCCAACCGTTTCTCTCTTGCGCCGCTCCACCACCACCGCTAGAGAAGTTTCCAAGGCCACCATTTCTGTCACCACCACTACCACCGCGCCCCCCCGCGTGCATTGGCGCTGCTTCAGCAGCAACGGTATCGCTGGAAAACCCCTCGGAGGCGGTAGCCGTGGCATTATTGTCGGTGGCGTTTATTCCGGTGGCATATATTCCGGTGGCATGTATTCCGGTGGCCTTTGTGGGGGCGGTGGCATTTTTGTTGATGGCACCGGTGGAATTCATGTCCATGGCGGTGGCGCCGGTGGCATTTATGTCGGTGGCAGTTTTGTATGGGCTGATGGCGTTGTCGCCTGCGCCTGGTACCGACGGTCCTCCACGGCCGAGGGACGCGGCACCGACTTGGCAAGGAGTACACGTGTTGAATTTGTTGGATGAGGTTTCGATGCTCGGGTTATCTGCCGCGCCTCCGGTGTGATACCTCAATCGCGAGTGCACGCCATTCACAGCCTGCGTGTCAAAACGCAGGAGAGAGGAGAAGCCCAGGGCTCGCCTTAGAAAATGAAAAGTCTGATTCGCCTTTGGCAACGAATATTCGGAGCTCGCTTAACAAAATAATCGGGTGTCGAAGAGAGAAAAAACGTACCTTTGAAAAACATTAACCCGAGAAAACCTTACGTGCTAAAGAGCGACACCAAGGCGCCCAGGACTCGAATCAGAAAACAAAAAAATAACTTCAAAAACAGTTATATACAACTCTATCGTAGTATGCGTCTCTTGTGTTTTTGGGGATAAAAGTACTTGGAATCAGCGTGAAGTGATGTGCCGTGTATTTTTTTACCGATACAATTCGTTGTTTACCTAGCTAGGCCGCGAAGTTGTTCGTCGGGACAAGCGCGTTACTTTGTTTGCCTCTCAAAGACCGTGGTTCGGCGAGGCATGCATATAGAGCGCTCCGTCAACTATGCACCCCTGCCCCAGCCATGCTGCATGATGAAAGCAGCGAAAAATTCTACCTCCGAAAAAACGCGCATGATAGCATGAAGCCGAGCTATGTTGCAGTTGTCTACCCGCGATGTTGGCCGTCTACTGAAGGGTATCCCGGTTCGAAATTGACATCGAACATAAATTACTACCAAGGCTTTTCGCAGAGCGGTGACCCGGTTCGACCCGTGAGAATCGAATACCTCTTCTGACTCGACTCGTCAGATTCGGACACCTCCTGACCCGACGCGACACATCCCACTCATTTTATGAAAACCCTCCTGACCATGACCAGACCCGCGGGCTGGTTCATGATTCTTGAAAAAGCCTTGGGAACCACTACTATACCAGGTTAGGAGCATTACTTTTCATCCGATAAGGATTTAGTTGATTCAATCCAACTCGAGACGTATTCGTTCTCGTTCCGTCGGCGAAGCCGACGATATCCAGCATGAGCTTTAACGCCGACCACCCATACCGGTAAGCATTACCAGACAGGAGGGGGTCCGAGGAAAACCAAATTGCATGGTCTCCTGCAAAACAACATACCAGGTATGTGCTTATTGTTTATTACGCCCCTCTACATCCGTGATATTGACGGTTCGAATACCTTGTCGATAGCGGACGCCTCCTTTGGGGTTTCCGTCTCCCAGTTTTCGTCCTCGTCATCAGAGCTGTCGCTTACGTAAGCGTGCCCGCCGGATTTTTCCTGCACAGACACAAAAATTTGCAATCAGGACGTTTTGCTTTTTAGTATGAACCGTTTCGATTCTCGTTACGAGCAACGTGTTGTTCTTTACACAGCGAAGACGTGTTCGGAGAGTATCGAACCTTAGTATATATATACATCTGAAATATGTTAGCAACGCCTATCTATTGGGGGGTTTGGGTACTTATTTATCGATGCAAGGGCAACGAATAATCACTGCCAGGTAGCAGGTAAGTCTTGAATGTTTACTTTTTTTCCGGCTTCGGGGAGACGATACAAATATACATTGTGGTGGTGAGACACGTGGTACGATAGGCGCATACTACAATAGAGGTATCCCGTTTTTCTGGCAAGAATGGTTTATGAAAATGACAGGGCTCCTCTTGACCCAAAATCGTCGGGGGAAAAAAACGCTTTTTTTTTCGCATGATTCTCGCCGTGTACCTCGGCCGTCGGATTATTCATCCGGTACCTACACTGCCACAGTAGTAGTCCTATTTTCTGTCCAAATCAATTTTTTGGGAGAGGTCTTAAGCTCCGAAGTTGTGGAACTTCAGAAAAAAAAAAAAGGTGCACCTCTGTTATAGCACGCGTCGTGAATATTCACTAAGGTAGTGGTGTGCTAGAGCAATACGCCCGCCTTATGGAGGGAGGCCGCCTTATTCAAACCAGGTTATGAGTGCAATATTCTCTATTAATAATCGCGCCAAAGCGATTTTGATCGCCTTATATAGGGATACCCGCCTCATATAGGGATACCGCACTATTGGGGGACACCTAATGAAACTCACACAATTTCCAGACATTACCGTATTTCACATGTTCGAGGGAGACGATAGATAGATAGATATATAGATATTGACCTCCAGCGCGACGCAATTGCGGCAGTTAAAAACATACTCGTGCTAAGCAAGGTATTTGGCACTTTTAATTTGATCGGAACTCCAAGACTGAGTGGCGAAACGATGGCCGGAGAACAAAACAAAATGTAACAATCACGTGGCATGTTTCGAAAACTCGAAGAAAACATTCAGACACAAGAACGTCTTCGGGCTCATTTCAACGTCTTGTTTGTTTTTTCCAGGTTTTATCAAAAAAAGGGGGTTCGGGCTCTCACGAGTCGGAACGAGTCGGGTCAAGAGGTTTTCGATTATCACGGTTTGGTTCGGGTCACCCTGACACGACCCGACCCGCGCGAGGTGACCCGAGCCGTGAGATGTGTTGTTTTTTCGACAGTGTCTCCCCGATCAGATATAAAACGTGTACCACCCGTTGTTGTTGTTGTTGTTGTTGTTGTTGTTGTTGTTGTTGTTGTTGTTGTTGTTGTTGTTGTTGTTGCTGTTGTTGTTGCTGTTGTTGTTGTTGTTGTTGTTGTTGTTGTTGTTGCTGCTGTTGTTGTTGTTGCTGTTGCTGTTGTTGTTCCTGTTGCTGCTGTTGTTGTTGTTGTTGTTGTTGTTGGCGTTGTCATTCTCACATTAATTCGCATAATCAAGTCCGTGGTCATAGGACTGGCTCCAGTCACTCTGGAGTGGAGGAATACCCCACGGAAAAAAACACAAACAAAAACAAAAGTGGTACACGCTTATATCGTAGCTGACGCAACTAATGCCTTCGCCAGAAAAATATAAGAATGAAAACCGGGAGCCAGCCTACGACGTGCCAGGTTGATACTACTGGTACATACGCCTCATTGCTCGCGCCTGAAAAAGCCCGACTACACCGATTGCCACCCAGAAAAGGCTACCACGCTTATATTTTGAAAACAAATATTACACGTGGTACCTATCACCACGCATACGCACGCCAGACTTAAGTCGATTGGAAAAACAAGAAAACACAAGAGTATGCAGAAAATAAAGAAAAAATAGCAACAGAAAGCGAAACGGGAAAGGAAAAGAAAAAAGAAGAAAAGAAGAGGAAAAAAAAAGACAAGAAGCGGAAGCAAGGGAAGGAAAGAAAAAACAAAACAAAACACAATACTAGCCGACCCTAGGAACTGACGAAATGCCGCATTGGGTTCATAGAGGGTATCAAGTACATCGTCAATGACACCGGGGAGAGAACTCAACAAGGCGAAGAAGTCAGGGCGGCGGTACGATAACTTGTGACGGCTAGTGGAAGGCCCATAAGCTTCAGGACGATGATGGCCAGACCCAGACTTCAGTCTCTTGGGCAGGACGCCCCCCGTTCCCCGTTCCCCCTTCCCCCCTCTCCCCCCGCCCCCCTCCCCCCTGCCGCTTAGAGATGCCGACAGTAGATGCCGCTGCCGCGGCCTTTATACCCGTACATATGGCCGAGGGGAGTTGATGACTAAGTAGGTACGGCTCGCTCGTTGGTGCATATAGAGCTTTGTGATAACAAGAACAAGTACAGCTTCTCCTTGTTCTGCGCGTGTGTGTGGCGTCTGGGTCTGCTAGGCGCAAGTTGCCTGTCTGCTCTCCTCTCCACGACATAGGCGCACGCCGCGTTCCTTGAAAGGTTATGCTATTACAATAGTGCATCTTTTTTTTGCAACGTGGCCTCCAAATAGGACATGATTTCAGTATGATAGCGGTCCGAGGGGAAAGAAACGACCGGTGTTCACCGATCCTCACCTTCCGACGTCGTGGCAGTTGCAGGAAGTGGAACTTAGAGGCTGGGCAAGACCAAATCTGGAAATAAACGTTTCAACTTGGTATGTTTCTGAACACAAGAATACTCTAAAACACAAAAACCTCTGGGTATTTTAGACGTGCTCTCTCCCGACCCGATAAATAATGAGGCGTGTCTACGGACCCGTCCTCACTCCTCACCGTGGTTCCATGCTCCATGACTCGCTCTCGCTCGAAGATTTGCTCTCGCAGCTGCAACGCGATTTCCCTCTCCAATTCAATCGCGTAGTGCTTCAGTGAGGAAAAAAACGGGCAGAACAATGACAAGGAGCTAAGCACTCTCATGTGTTTTTATTAAAAAATATCAAATATGTCAGCTGTGAGTTCGACATTTTGGATTGGTTGATAACCCAACTTTGCAAGCTGCGTGATACATCGGCCTTTCTTGGTGTTTTTTCGCGGAATGTAGAGAACTACAATGAATGCGCTAGAATGAAAGCACGGCCTCGCGTCCCGCGGGTATGAAAAAGCGTCCCCAGACTTGTGCACTTAAGCGAAGCCGGTTAACGCCATGCAAGCATGTGCACTTTAGCGAAGCCGTTTAACGCCGTGCAAGCCTGTGCACTTAAGGGAAGCGGTTTAATGTCATACTTAGCACAAACCTATACAGCAAAGGCTGTGAGTTGACAGAATACATATCGCCATATAGTTGCTGATTTGCTAGGTATTTACATGTAGCTGCGTGCCGTAATTTTACGGAGTTACGTGTTTTTTTATTCGACCGGTGCGTTTATGGCTTGATAAAATATAGTGTTTCTTAATGCTTGCCTCCGTCTTAAACCTCTGCGTGACGCCGTGCGTAGCTTTTGCGTCCATATACTTCAAAAGTATGGTCTTGAGCTTCTTATCCCTCTTAACTCGGTCTTAAAACTCTTGTCTCAGTCTTACAAATGTTACATCAGTTTCAAACCTCTTAGGTCAGACTTACACGCCTTGCATATGTCTGAAACTTATTTTTCAGTCTTAAACCATTTTATCTCAGTCTTAAACCTCCTACCTCAGTGGCGAATCTGTCACACTCACCACAATCTTAAACCTCCTACCTCCTCAGTCTTAAATCCCAAACCTCTTTCCCCGTTCTTAAACCTCTCACATCAGTTTTAACCCTCCTACCTCAATCTTAAATCTCTTACCTCTTCAGACTTTAGCCCCTTACCTCAGTTATAAACCTCTTTCCTCAATGTTAACCTCTCACATCACACTTAGTCATATTGCCCCAATCTTCAGCCTCTTATGTATCTTACCAGACTTAAACCCCTTGTTTCAGTTATAAACCTCTTTCCTCAGTCTTGAACATCATAAGCCGCTTACCTCGGTCTTAAACCTCTGCGTGACGCCGTGCATAACTTTCGCGTCCATATACCTGGAGCGTATGGTCTTGGCGGCCATAAGCTCATTCAGGAGGGCGAGGATCTAAAAGATAAACGGGAAAACAGAAAAAAAGGGAAAAACAGAAAAAGAAATGACAGATAGCAGCAGGAATACGATATTACCAATAGCTTTATGTGTTGGGGATGTGTGTATGAATACTGGTACGAGTACTAAACTGATGTACACACCCAAAGGGAGCACGAGGAAGGCAACCGACGCAAACAGCTGATGAAAACGAGAAAAGGTTAAATTAAAAAAAATATAACGCCTGCAACACTGGAAACCCGTTTATTGAAAAAAATAGATTGAAATTAGTATAGGGAGAGGTTTCGTGCCTTTAAAAGGGTTAAGGCTGGTTGTGAGAGCGTGGAAGTTATGCTAAACGAAATGAAAAATTAAACGTGGTTGGGATAAAACAACGTGTGTGGGGGGGGGGGGCGCAGTTAGTTACTCTATTTTTTCTAGGAAACGATGCATGGCAAGAGAGGAAGAGCGTGGCACGAGCGAAAGTTGTCATCAATAGGCACGTTCAACCTCCAAGCATCTAGTTACAAGCCAGCCACTTTTCACATCCGCAATCGCGCCCAAAGCTATACACACGTTTTATTTATCATGCAACTCTAAGTGTAACCGACCGTGAATCGACTGTCTTCGTCGATGGACCAACAACGCTTGCCGACAACTCCAGCATACTGCAGCCTGTAAAGCAAGACCAAATCCTCCGAAGTGCGAAGCGGCTCAAATACTAGCAACGACTTACTTATCAAATCCGCCGAAATCGAAGTCGAATGAGAAAAATCCTAACTTCGGCGAACTACAACACAAATTTATCACGAATGGCCTGCCTGGTTGGTGAAAACCCGACGTGCCCCGTCCCGGCATAGTAGGGGTGCGAGGGTCGATGATCACACGACTACGGCCATGCACAAACTGAGTACACCTCCTCCCCCGCCCCACTCCGGTGCACGCTCTCAGCTGACTGGAAACCCCGCTCTCACAAACCTTAGTATCGGGTCCCGGTCCCCGCCCCCTTCCCGTAGCGGCCTCTATATCTCCCTCTCTCTGCTTTCTCGTTCCCCCTTAAAAACAAACTTAAAAATCTACAGAGTTTACAACGCAACGATCGTATGAATGCCCTTACCCCCCCCCCTCCCCCCGTGAACGCATCATATGCAATAAAGCACACCCAAGGTTCGGAAGTCTGCCTCACATGCGGTTCTTGGTGGGATGCAGCTTACCCTTCATGCGACTTGCCGAAGACCTCACGGCGCTTCGCGCTTGATGCACGCGATGTCTGCCTGGTCGTTGAAAGCCCGACATGCTCCGTTCCGGCATTGTAGAGATGCGAGGGTCTATGGTCATACGACTACGGCTATGCGCAAACTAAGTACCCCCCCCCGTGACCGCCCTCGGCCGAAGACGTACGTATGCCGTGACAGGGGCAGAATGTAATTTATCTCCACGTTACTGCCAGCTGAGCTACTTTTCCTTTTTGGGAGGTGATGAGATTCGCACCCAGGCTACATTAACAAATGCTTACCGTTGTTGGTTTAGCGAAACCAAGAGTTTGACTTTGAAACCATTCAGCAAACACCTCTAACATCTACCCTTTCTAAGGGTTCAGCAATAATTTACTATTTTCTATCACTGCTGACTTTTTACAGTTGGTCTATTTGTTTTGATAATTTTATGTGAAATTACGCACAGATGTTACCATTACCCTGAACCCTCTCCTTGTACGCATCCTAACAAACCTTTGTGTCGGGCCCCGGCCCTCGTCCCCTTCCCGCTGTGGCCTCCAAATTTTCCCCTTTCTCCCGTAAGCACGTTTCAACCGCCTCGCGTTGCTCTGCTACACAAGCCGCGATTCGCGCGCTCGTGGTCATCGACAGCGAAGTTTGGTTCATGCCTCTTCGGCCCTCCCGCTGGGTTTCAGTTCTGCGTTCGTCATGGGGGGGGGAGGGGGGAGGTGAGGGGAGGCGGGAACGTATATCTCTAACTAAAATCTGTGGTTGTCAGGGGACCGCTTGGTTCCATCCCCGGGTTTTCTGATAGATAGGGATTATTGCACACTGATTTTAACGTATTTATGGCATTGCTTTGGGATTTCGTACATAGCGATTTAGCTCGCGCTGCTCTACTAAGCACGTCGTGATTATTGTGCCCGTGGTCATCGACGGCGAGTGTTTCTATGAACCTTTTTGTCCCTCCCGCCGGGTTTCGGTATTGCTTTTCTCAGGGGGGGGAGCGGGAAGGGGGGGGGGGGTGAGGTGGAGGCGGTACCCCTCTCCGCTTCATCACACTACGAGTAGCATACTGGGGGAAAAAAACCCGAAAAAAAAACCGTAGAAAATGATATGGTAAGCGATTGGAGTTGTCGGACATTTGGGAGAAAGCGGCTCGGTGTCTTCGCATTGGGATGCGTTCAAAGAAAAAAAGCGCGCCTCAAAAACAGCAGGAAGAAACAAATGCCAGACAAATCAGCGGGCGTTTTGCGTCGCCTGATGAACGCCGGGTGAGCGACCGTGTAACGCCTGCAGTATTTCGCACAGGAATGCAAAGCATATCCCAGACAAACTCGCTCAACGCCGCAAGTGCCTAAAACGGGAAACGTTCCTCACCTGGCGAAAGCCGAGTAAGGGCCATTGAACCTCTGCAACAATTGGCGCACCCTTTCCACCTCGTTCTGCCGATCCACCATGAGATCCACGCCTCCTCTGATCCGCGGCGGCCCCCGCTTGGCCACCGCCTCCTCCACCGGCACACCTCTGCCACAAGAAACGGTATCGTTAAGCCGTGGTTCTTGCGGTAGCGTATGCAGATTCGTGCTATGCTACGGACCAAGCCTACAGTATTTTGGTATCATATCCCCTGTTCCTCCTATCGGGCTTGGGCTAATCGCACGAGCTACTCTGTACCTCACTGAAAAAGAAAATACTTTTTGGCGATTTTTGTTTTTTTGGCGCAGCGCGGCTTAGCCATTCCGTTTCGGACTCGGATCCGAAAAAATTATAATAATAGAAACATGCTACGATAGAGGTATACCTTTTTTTGGCGAAAATGGTTTCTGAATGACGGGGCTCCTTAACCCAACATCATCGGAAATACATTGTAAGGGTGTTAAGGTATACCTTTTTTTGGCGAAAATAGTTTCTGAATGACGGGGCTCCTTAACCCAACATCGTCGGAAATACGTTGTAGAGGTATCAAGGTATACCTTTTTTTGGCGAAAATGGTTTTTGAATGACGGGGCTCCTTAACCCAACATCGTCGGAAATACATTGTAAGGGTATTAAGGTATACCGTTTTTTGGCGAAAATGTTTTCTGAATGGCGGGGATCCTTAACCCAAAATCGTCGGAAAATACGCCACATTTAATGTGCATCGTTCTCGTTGTGTACCTAGGCCATGGGATTTCTCATCCGGTATACAACACTTTTTACTTTTCTCCAAATCAGTTTTTGGCGAAGAGGTCTCAAGCCCCCAAATTGAGAGGCAGTGTTAGAAAAAAAGCGGCGCACCTCTATTGTAGCACGCGTCAACAGCACCAAACCTTAAACGCGGCAAAGGAAACAGGGGGGGGGGTAGGTCGCTGGCGCGAGTGACCTCAAGCCACGGCAGGAAAAAAAAATGTCCCGATAGTGACCCCCTACTTAGCGTACTCTTCGTCGTACGATAGGAGGCAATACGTTTTTTTTTTGCCTAATTATTATATATATCTATTTTTATAATAGGCCGGACCCACAGGGATTTTCAAGACTTGTACGGGCTGGTCCACGTTAAAAAGAACCCAAAGGTATTCCCCAGCGAATGTCCACGCCATTTTCTCGATTGAGACCGTGAGCTTATGCACACGTCTTCTATGTGCCCTTGCGAAGACCCCACCCGTTGGGTTTAAAAAACACAAACAAAAGCAATTGCCTGATTTTTCGCCAGTTAGACTTTTTCGGAAAGGTGGATCACCTGGATCATTTTTTTTCAGCGAAAAACAAAAAACGGAGGTCAGACCTCGGGATGGACATGTAGAACACGTGTGCAAACTTTCAGGGCCTACCTCTTAAAAACGGTGTGGACATTTGAACTTGTGTGAACAAAAATGAGTAGTACCCGATATTTCCTTCAAATGACTTGGTTTTAGAGTAGGATCCAGTTTTTTCGCTAGATTATGCTTAATAATGAGCACAGCAGGTCAGATCCTCCAATTTTACCGCGAAAAAATCTATAGACATGCCTTGGAGTACGTTCAACCGGATCGTGTAAAATGCGGCGAAACTCTGTTTGTCGCCTCTGATTGGAAAAAGCCTGAACAATATTGGAAAAAATGAAGCCCTTTTCATTGGTCGACACGATTTTCACTCCTAGAGACAGCCCAAGGCCGTTAAAAAAAAAACTGTCCATGTCACCCTCTTCCACTGGTCATGGAGGTCACTATGATACCAAATATTCACTCTTTGACTAGATACTGCGAGCGGCATTCGTGGGGAAGAGAATTTGGGGGGTTTCGCTTGAATCAGCTTGTAAGTCAGAGGCGAAGAGGCCAAACTCCGCAACGTATGATACCGCTCGCAGCTGTTAAGAGTTGTAAATCAGTACCCAATTCCAACTCCATTTCAGATATAAGAAATCAAAATCAAAAATCAAAAGTCTATATGTCTAAATCTATTAGACTAGCCGGGCAACTCAGAGCCTCAACATTTACTGCTCAGCATCTACCAGACAATGCGAGCAAATATCACCTTGCCCATATCTGCAGGAGTTCTTCTCGGTCAAACGGACACACCGGTTGCACCACCTTCTCCTTCTTTCTCCTCCTCCTTCCAGTACCACTGCTGGTAACCCTGTTCCCTCCCGCGCCTTCCTTTCCTCCTCTGCCACCTCTTGCTGCGCCTCCTCCTCCCCCGCTACTGTCGGCAGCCCTTTCCCCGCCAACGCCTTCATTCCCTCTACTAACTCTTGCTGCGCTTCCTCCTCCCCCGCTGCCGGTAGCCCACCCCCCTCCAAAGGCCCCCTTTTCTCTGCCAGCTTCTCCTGGGCCTTCTCCACCGCCACTACCGGTAGCCCTCGCCGTTCGAAAGCCTTCCTTTCCTCTATAAACTCCTGTTTCGCCTTCTCCGCCGCTGCTGCTGTCTTTATCGAGACCTTCTTCATTTTCGTCGTTGTCGTCGTCGTCTTGTTCGCTGCCCGAAGAGTCACTTGAGGCTAAGGCCGGGTTGGGGTAGCTCGCCAGCGTCTTATTGAACTGCCTTTGCCTGCGGGGTTTTTTGTTTTGAATTTGTTGACCGTTAGATACCACGGGGGAAGCGGCAGAGCCATGTATGAGTCGACATATTTTCGACGATTAGCAACTAATCAGCAGGTTTGGCATATCGAACTAACTGAAACTTGGTCGTCACATCTGCTGGCGAAGCCAACTTACACCCAGCAGACTTTGCGGCTTAATTAAGGCCAGCGAAGCGAGCCAAACCAGGTCCTCTTGGCCGCGGGGGTCCAAACAAAAACACTCAAGAAACATCATCCGTCAATAAATAACCCTTCCTAAGAAGCATGAAAACTCAATAAGTCGGATAGTTGGCACCTCCGGGAAACGACTAACTGTTAGTCTGACTAATAGCCAGTTAGTTACTCAAGTTGTGCCAACTCACAGCTCTTGCAAACCCGATGTAAAAAGTCCCATCGCCTACGTCTACGACAGCAGAAGTTGGGAAAATATGAAAGTGCTACCGTACCCTATGAAAACTCCCATCGCCCTATGTATGGTACAACAAAATATTTTCTCGAAACTAGAATGACCATTCCGGCGATAATTGGTTAAGGAGGCCCCGCCAAAAATTTCGAAAGTGAACTCTGCCAAAGTGCTGCCCCCTATCGATCGAACGTGTTTTCTGGACTCATAAAGCTTAAGCTTCAGCACAGAACCAGACTCTGACCCTGCATGACGTGGGCAGAGAAGAACTCTTGTACCCTGGTAAACGGGGGCAAGCAGCGACATATCTAAACCCTGCGCGGTGCGAGCAGCCTCAGTGGGTTGACGGTCGCCACCTCCGTTTTCGCCCGCACTCCCCCATCCAGACCTCGGGGTTCTAAACCCTGCGCGGTGCGAGCAGCCTAGTTGCCACCACCTCCGTTATCGCCGGTGTTCCCCTTCCAGACCTTGGGGGGATAGGTTGCCTAAATCCCCTGCTCTGAATCAGACTCTATAACCCTAAACGGCGCAATCAGACACAGCTTTTTAAGCCTACCCCAGCCTAACACGACGAAAGGAGCTAGATACCCGTACGCCTAGATAGCCCGAGCAGCAGCGGCTTCTAGCGCTAGCCCTGCGTGGTGCGAACCGTGCAAGGGTGGGGCGCACCTTTCTTCTTGGCGACGCTTCCCCCGCCAAACCTCGGGGAACAATTTCTTGTCGATTTCGACCCACTCCCGCTCCTCCGTCGTTCGCGAGGCTTCCTCCTTGGCGCGAACCGCGGCGCAACGTCTTTCGGATTCCTGGGAGAGTATCAAGGCGGATACCTGGGGCAAAGAAAAAATAAACGATAGAATGGGGGTAAGCCGACGCGACAAACGACGACGGTGACGGCGGCGAAAAAAAAGAGGGAAGTCATGAACATATCAACGACGTAAACTGACGTATAGTTACATCGCACGTGCAGCTGACGTAACGTTGCATCGCGCGTGGAGAACGATGGAACAACGTAGATCGATCCTCTGGTGGAAATGGGTTCAGAAGGGTGGTAGAGTTCGGGCATACCTTCTTTCCTTTTTTTTTGGTTCCCCCCCTTTTTTTTCTCTTCCTTTCTGTTTTTTTTTTTGTGAGTTATCGATGTTGATGCTCATGCTGCTTGCTCGTCGTTGGATGCCAAAAAAACAACGAGCATTTTGTTTTTTCGATTTTCCAAATTATTTTGGGTTGGACAACATCTGCAAATAACATTTAAAACCAACCGACGTCATACTAAAACCCAAGGCCGAATAACCCACGAAAATAAACTAGGTTGAAAAACACAAAATGCTATACAGGAAAAACATATTTCAAATCTATCTCTTTCGGTAATTTCCAAAATATTATTTCGGGATGGAAACAAAAAATGGTGGTATTGATAGTATTGAAACCGACGAAAATCATACCGACGAACATCATAACCCAAGGCCAACAAACCCACCAAAAACGTAGGTTCGACAAAAGTAAAAATAAATGGTGGGGAAACAGAGCTCTTCCTAACGTTTGGACCATTTTTCGTGTGGGTTGGGGTTGGCCTTAGCCTGTGAAGTTGGACGGTTTCAATGCTATAATCAAGATGTTTTCCTTCCCACCTCCTACCCAGAGTCATCCCACGGTAGGATTTGTGCACTGTTCGGGTCAAACGTTTCTTTTTTTCAGCTTCTCGCGTGTGAAACTATGGGTAAGTATCATTTTTAGGACTAGGGCGTAGAAATGTGGGTCGGATTTTGCGAAGGGAACGCCTTCGAAGTCACGATTCGCGGTGAGATATTGAGCTCTCCTAATTTTTATAGGAACTCATTTTTTTTTCCCCCCGCTGCACCGCTGCCGTGGGATTACTTCCCAACCAAAGTTGGCTACCCCACAAACACGCTAGAAACACCAGAATAGAATGGGGTTAAGACGAAACGACAATTGAATGACAGCCGCCGACGGAAAAGCCTCACGACCCCCTGCAGCGGTAGCGGGTGCGGCAACATTTTCATCTCTGAGGCTCCCCACTTTTTTTTTGTTCTCATCCCCCTTTTATTACTTTCCCTACACGCAACTCAGGTCCGGGGTCACAAAGAAGGCTCTTCTGCCCCCTCCCACTACGGTATACGCCTTCAGTGTTTTTTCGCGAGAATAATCCAGCACTTTCTTGCCGCGTCCACTCGATTCGAACTGTGCTGGGGGAGCTCTATAGCTTTTAGCCCAAAAAACGGACTTGGTTAAAAACAAAAAAATTAGGAACCCGATGCACAATCCCCATCCGCTAGTAAAAAAAAGGTGAAAAACACCTTCGTACGGTGAAGGCGCGTTATTTTTTTTTCTTCTGGATCATGTTATTACTTAAGGAGCTCTGAAAAAAATCTCACCGAAACTCTTGTTTCGGAGATAAACTGAACGTGCACCCCGATGACCGAAACCAAAATGGCCTACGAAGGTGCAACATTTATTCACGTATCGCAAAACAAGAATGGCGTAAATTCCGCCGACTTTGGGAGGAGGAGCCCCGTTTTTCAGAAAATACCGTTTTTGCCTTAATTTAGCTAGCTAACAACAATATTTTTAGCTCTAAAACAACACGGCCCTCTCAAAAGGAGAACTAAAACGTTGTTGGTCAGATTTCAACCAGCCCCTCTCGCCCCGCCCACCCCCTAAGACTCGCACGCTTTTCTCTGCGCCCGCGCTGCCCACGAAATAGCAAAGCCTTTTCTGTCGGCGTACTCTCTTGTCTTCCTTGCGGCACAACTAACTCTCCCTCTGAAATGCCGGAGGACGGGAGTTAAGGGTAATAATTTGAGAATTTGGAAATTTCGGAAATCTGGAAATCTGGAAATTTGGAAATTTGGAAAACTGTTAATCCGAAGGACAGAAGTTAAGGGCGGTAATTAATTCGAGAATTTGTAAATTTTGGAAATTTGGAAATCTGGAAATTTGGAAATTGGAAAACTGTTGAAACCGGAGGGCGGGAGTGAAGGGTACGAATTTAATGAATTTGGCAATTTCGGAAATTCGGAAGTCTGGAAATTTGGAAATTTGGAAAACTATTAAACCGGAGGACGGGGGGTTAAGGGTAATAATTTGAGAATTTGGAAATTTCGGAAATTTGGAAATCTGGAAATTTGGATATTTGGAAAACTGTTCATCCGAAGGACGGGAGTTAAGGGCGGTAATTCGAGAATTTGTAAATTTCGGAAATTTGGAAATCTGGAAATTTAGAGATTTTGAAATTTGGAAAACCGGAGGACGGGAGTTAAGGGTAATAATTTGAGAATTCGGAAAATTCAGAAATTAGGAAGACCGGAAATTTGGAAATTTGGAAAAATTTTAAACAGGTGGACGGGGAGTTAAGGATAAATGAATGTGGCATCAAACCTGTTTTGGATCTTGTACGCCTTCCGTTTCGTGAAACCGTTGGAGCAGCTTGCGAGCCCTCAATTCCCCCCTCTGTAGTCTATGGAACGGCATTTTTTTAATTCTCTCCAGCTCCAACGGGGTAAAACTTAGAGGAATGCGCCGCAAAGTTGAGGCAGGCCAAAGGCAGAGACAGGGGGGGAGGATGGACATACAGGGGATAGGGGCGAGCGGGCGAGCGGGCGGGCGGGCGGCGAGTGAGCGGGCGGACGGGCGGGGGGGAAAAATCATTGCGATGCATGGCCGTAGTCGTCAGATCTTAGACCCTCGCATCCCTGGATAGCCGGTACAGAGTACGTCGGGTTTTCACCGACCAGACAGACATTGCTTGCGCATGCACAAGCATGTTGAGATGTTTGGCGAAGGAGGCAGTAGCAAGGGAGGGGGGGGGGGAGGGGGGCACGAACTTACACACTATTGTTGAAATATTGGGTTGAACGTGATGTTCGAAGAGAAGCTTGATATACGCTGGCCGCGTAATAGAGGGTTGTGAGGCGAACTTACACATGAATGACAGCTTCGACGAGTTAAATTTCCGGTATGACCACTTCCAGAGAAATAGACAGCGATGGGAGCACCATGGAGTTGATGTAAAACCATGTCACGTCAAGGCCATCATCGCAGTCGGGCGAGAATGTAAGCGACGGTGATGCTCTGTCTGGGAGGAGCTTCCCCCCATCGCCCTCTGTTCTATACTGTTCCATGGCGTATTGTACTGATTGCCATGTTTCCAAGCAGCAAAACCAAGGAAGCATGAACGGGACACCTTGAATCCTAAGGAGACAGCTACCCGTCACCCCTGCGTCTCCACGGGACCCTCTACTACACTGTGATACTGATACGGAGAATCTCTCTTTGCCTGTGCAACAGGAGGACGTCTCCAACCCCGGGGGCACACTTCTTGCGTTCCCGTTTTTGCTCCAAGATTTTCTTCTACTATAGGTGCTTGTGCGGTCGGGCTGCGCCCCCTTCCCTAACGCTGTTTGTTAATTGTTTCTACACGTATCTTGCCGCCGGCCATTTTTTTTGTTTTTCGTAATTTTTACTGTTCGATGCGAGTCGGTGAGGGAAAACAGGGCTGGATTATTCTCGAGATAAAACCAAGGAGAATACCATAGTCGGCGGAGGGGGGAGAAGCGACTGCTTGGTGACCCCGGATCCGAGTTACGACTAGGGAGGGAGAAGGAAAAAAAAGCTTCGAGACAGACAGACAGTAGAAGGGATGAACGAAAAGTAGGAAAAAAAAAACCCCACTCAATTCGTAAGAGGTTTCGCCTTCACCGCCAACTCTCTGGACGAAGCGTGGTCACAGGTGACATCTCTCCCCCGATACGTGCCTTCATTTTTATCCCACGTAGGGTTCAGACTTCCCGCTGCTCGTTGATTTGCATCGAATTTGACAAGTCGCGCTTTCGTAGCTTCTGGCATGTCAAACACTTGCAGAAAAGTATTTTGCGGTGTTTGAGCTCACGAAATTGGCCTCCATACTTACGCGGCTTGTTGTTTAACCACTGGGGCTCTGGATCGCCAAGATATCGTACTTAAAATAGTACAAGGAGGAACCAAAGCACCGCTCAAAAACACAAAAACGTAGGGCGAGGACAGCAATCACCAGAAAATTGCAAAAACACTGCCTGAGAAAGCACGAAGAGCTCAGTCCTCTCAGTTGCCGGGCCAGCGGTATGAATGAAAGACAGGGCAAAATACAACAAACGAAGTACCGTAGAGCCCCAAACTCGCCCCTATACTATTTCCAAGAAACTTGGCCCATAAACGAGTTTCGAGCTAGAAAGGCGTTAAGAGGGAAGTTGGCATAGAAGGGAGTTAGACTTTTGTGCATAGATTTCCTTTCTATTTCCGAGGCTTTCTTCAGGGAATGTTATTCGTGATCAACATTGAAACTCGTACATAATGCATATTTTCGGATGGCAAGGACAATAATAACAAAAATATTATCACGCATCCGGAGGGGCGGGGAAGCTAGACGAAAAGCCGACTAGCCTGCATCTCGTGCTAATATGTCTATGTAAACGACAAGCGAGCTGTTTGTCTATCCGTCGGGGATGTAGGTCGAGAGCTGACTCGCCGTTAACACTCGTTGACGAAGCGCGTAAAGACGGTCGACCTAGGGGTCCGGCTCAATGCGTATACAGCCGAAATGTACAAAACAAAAGAAGAGTCACTTCAATTCGAGGCGTGCTACAGCAGTAGGGGTAACGTCTAGTCTCTTCGGAAAGGTTTTCTCCGCGCACAATTACATGCTTGAGGACTCAAGCGTGCGAAGAATTGAGGCCCCAACTATCCCTCCCCCTGTCCGTCCCCCCGCCCACCCACCCACCCAATCACCCTCGTTCGTCTAGTGCTCACCTAAAGTCCGGAAGTCTCCAAGCGTTCGCCAAAGTGACGCATGGGACGCCCGTCCTCCGTCCGGTGGAATCCCGGGACCTATCACAGAGAGGTTATCACGTAGGGGATGGGGAAGGGGAAATGAGAAATATCATTAGGAATCGGAAACCGATAAATATGATATGTTGTTTGTTGTTCATAGAGAGAATTCGGCGTTATGGTACGTAGTTTTTTGGCGGAGTACGTACGTAGCTTACTTTGACAGCAGCAGCTGGCATTGTTTGGTTGATCGCGCTTGTTGTGGAGATACCAAGTGGATACCGCACGGGGCGGTGCTGGCAGACTGGTAGAACACGCGAACAGACAAGAGTTGTTGTTTACAACTGGACAGCGGTCGCTCACTGGACCAGATAGTTCGTGATTCCTCCCGCCCACCCACCCTTTTCATTTCGATGGTGAGGGGACGGAGATATCATGAGGATGAAGGTTCTATCCTCGTATAACTGAGGGTATATGTACTTATTTTATTTTATTTTTTTTCAGTGGCATGAAAGAGTTTTTATCACGGTATATGTTTTATCGGAGGAGTTGTGTGGAGGAGTCTATGGTGTTGGACCATTCGGTGTCTCAGTCGTCCGAGAATTCGCACAGTAGAATCCAGACAGTGGAGGGCGGGAGGTGTGTTCATGAGCAAAAGCATGTGGGTATGAGGCAGAGTTGGATGCTGTGGTAAATATGTCAGCCAGCTGCTCTCCCTCCCAAGCCACAGAAAATGATAATATACAACGCAATTCGAAAGCTGCATACAACAAAGGGAGGGATTGCGTCGTTTGGGGAGCCGAATGCGGCGTAATTTTCTTTTTGATTAAACGCGGGAGAATTGAGGTAGGGATTGATCCATGATCTGGTGGGGGGGATGACCATAGATGGTTTGAGTCACTGTTCTGTGCTAAAACAAACCGGGTGTTGAACTCGCGTTTTGTTTGGTTGACGGGTCTGTAAAATAACAATATTTTGTTTGCCATCGGACAATCAATGTGCAACTTGAAATTCAACATTACTCACCCCATACAATGGAATAAAACCCAAGGGAAGCCTGTACGAAGTAGCACTGTGCACGGCCTCTGCTGCCCTATATATAACCACTTCCTGCTTAGCATCGAACTAATCTACCTGCTGCCCTTGCTCCGCGCTTAGTCAGTAACCGCTAACGAGCACCGTGATTATTTGATTGCTTTAGCTATTATGCAATTTGTTTAGCATTGTCAAAAATGCAGTAGTAATACACGCGATTCAAAACCCTTTGCAGTTGTACTTGGTGGGTTTTAGAAGACTTGCCACAACAACTAAACACGTAATATTCGTCTGCTAGAAGGTTTGTCTCATATTATACATCTGCTGTGATCTCGACAAACTAGCTAGTTTGTCAATACTCACCTTTTTCACTAACGTTGTTTCCATGACGTTACCTGTGAGTTGGGCCTATTGATTGGTCGATGCTTCATTCAGCTTTCCAAGCTTTGTCATACGTCGGCCACGCGTATTCTACAGTTCTCGCTCCTCCCGAAGAATACCTTTATAAAAAACCTTTTTCAAGTACGCCAGCTGTGAGATCGACCAATTGAATCCCAACCGCTTACCTCGCGGTCATCCCGCTGCCGAAGGCGTCAGAGCGAACCGGGACAGATCCCGCCGCCAGTTTAGGATCCCCCACAACCAAAAAGTCGGAAGTTTTTCCATTGGCAGTGGCAGCAGCCCACGCCCCCGGAGTGGCGAAGGCCATCGCTTTTTTCGAAAAACCTTGCTTTTTCCTAAAACACGAAAAAAAAAAAAAAAAAATCGGGGGCGGGGGGGGGGGGCGGATTGAAACAGAAAACATCCGCGGTTGAACTGGGCGCGTGAGTATAGTGTAACGCGCTACGGTGGCGGTGCACTGGCTATTTTTTTTCTTCCCTTCTGAGGCTCATAACCTATTGAGGAACTCTACACCTCACCCCTAAACGAGCTAATTTTGATGAGCAAATCCATGGCTTAGAATTAATAGGTAGATATTAAACAAAAAGAAAGTCACATTGCAGAAAAATTGTGAAAAATCGACGATTTTGGGTTAAGGAGGGGCTAAAAACAAACTAGCCAGAAAACGGCATACCTCTCTCGCAGCGCGCGTCAGATCGTCAGCGCACACCCCCTGCGGTGAATTTCACAACCGATGGAGCGTGCTACGATTGAGGTGCACCGTTTTTTTTTTCCGAGATTCCTCAAGTTGGGGGCTTAAGACCTCCCCCAAAAACTGATTTGGAGAAAAACAAAAACTGCTACCGGATGAAAAATTCCATGGCCTAGGTACACGACGAGAATCTACTTCGGACGATTTTACATTAAAAAGCCTAGTCATTCAGAAAAGAAAAAAGCCAAAAAAAGGTATACCTCTATCGTAGCATGCTTCCGATGAACCCCAGAACAGGGGAACTACAGTAACACACACGACGAAAGAGGTCGGGCCGCCAACTTAACACTGGCAATGAGGCTCGGGGTTTTCAAGAATAGAATGCAAAGAGCGCGCGTGGAGAACAGAGGGGACAAGGACAACGAATGCTGCAGATAGAGGTGATACGGAAGTATTCACAGAAGGGAGTTAGACTTTGTGCATGGGGTTTCCTTTTGTTTCGGAGGATTTCTTCTTTTTGGGGACGCAATATACGATCAACGTTGAAGCTCACATTGTCGGATGGCAACAACAACCCTATTAACAATGCCGACCAGGTTGGTTTCTTCGAATCCCAAGGCATCGACTGTTTTTTTGTTTCAAAACTCCAGTCCACACGCTCAGGTTTCTAACCGTGGCGGATATCGACATCTCTCCGCACATCTTTCGTTGCGCGACGGAAGTACCTCCTCGGGTAGAAGGTCTAACTACAACAAACGTGCTACGAAAGGGAGCGCACCGTATTTTGGCTCAATTATTTGGTCTAAACGACGGGTTTTCGCTAATTCGCAATCGTCCGGATGTATGTCGTTCTCGTTTGCGATCCGTACGATGCTTCTTGTGGACGTAGGCTATGGGATCGCCCATCGCGTCCCACTTTCAATTTTTCTCTGGATCATTTTTCGGGTCAGGTATAGCGTAGAGCTGCATTCCGCCGCGCACCCGCCACTACCGTGTACCCGCTAGGATTCGAACCCCACTATCCGACCCGGGCATCGGGTACCCGGCGGGTGACTGATTCTACGGTAGCCCCCCCCAAAACCAGCGATTTTGTTTAACGAACGTTTCATGGCTGCTCGACACAAGGAAGGATAAAAATGAAAAAACATCCATATATATATATATATATTGTTGTGTGCAAAGACCTATCGATCGATGACGTCGGGGTGTCGAGGGACACCGTATTTCAGGACATACGGCCGGGAGCTGGTTTTGAAAACGGCGATTTCGTTCAGGAAAAGCCAAAGTTGGGGGGGGCTGCCGTAGAACGACTCGGGTATGGCGGGTACTCGCAACAAAATCAGCGGGGGTACCGGCGCCTGATTACCCGGGTATCTGTACCAGGTACCCGATAGAGTACCGCACTCCTTGAGCGGCACAGATGACGTTCAATGGTGTGTGACGGTCGGATATGAAAGGTGCGAAATCACTATTTAATAGCCATTTTGCGTAGCGTGGAAAGCAACAAAACATCAGCCGTCACCACACAGAAACGATCAACATCTAATTTGCGTATGTATTATTGTGTGCACGGCAGGGTGTGCAGTTCTGGACGGAGAGAGCGCACGCAACGTAAAAAATAAAACGGGATCGACCGTGCTACACTATTCAGGATGCTACATTCGAAAGCGAAAACAACTGCTGCCTAAAACAGGTAAACACCAAGTATAAGGAATACCAGGTACACTAAGGGACCGCGCTGGCCATACTGAAACTATATGACCGGGTATACATGTTTCGGAACTTATTGGACAAGCTACTTTGATTCAGCGTAGTGTTGTTGTGGAAGCGGCTAAAACAGCGTGTCTCACTTGGTGCGCATCGCCTCCTCGATGCTCTCGACAGCGTCCAAAGCTTTGGAGCCCAGAGGACCGGCACCGATCAGCAACGCCAGCGAATCCTTCCTCGCGACGGGAGTGGCGGGTGTGTCGGATACAATGACCGCTTCCCCGTTCGCGTCTAGTCGGCCTTCAGGGGGGAGGGAAGAAGATTTTGGGACGGTACGCGCAGGTGAATGTGTCCCCCATATATACGTATAAACCTGCACCCTCAGATTGTCGGGACAAAATACGTGGAAGTAGCATGGAACCCCAAGGCTACCGTAGGATGTTTCTAGTTCGGGGCTACCCTGCGTATCTTGCAACCTTGACCTGGTGGTGTTTTTCGGTTTCAGAACATGGGTCACCTGCATGGGATTACGTTGTTTTTTGCGCTGCACCGAAACAACAATTGGAGAGTCCGTTTTTTGAGCGAGGTATGCAGAGCCAATGGCGCCGGCGACCTTTGTTCGGTAGTGAAGGCAGGGGTGTCCCCGCTGACGTAGCCATGGCCATGGGTTGTATGTATAGCAGTGATCAAAAGATTAAGCCTCTATTGGCGCTTCAGAAGTAAAAATGAACCGCGTAGGAAAAAAAGATCACGGCGGTATCGACAACACGAAACACCGCTCAAACGAGAGGCAGCGCGAGGATTGTCGGGAGGGGACGAGGGACGAGGGGGGCGGGGGTGCGGCCGGTCAACCCCCGGAAGACTTACTTCGGACGTGAAAAACGTCGACTAACACTGAGTCAACAGCGGAGCAACGCTCTGAAGAGGGGCGGCGAGAGGATCGTCGGGGCAAGGTTAATGGCGTGGGTACGCATGTACAACACGTGTCTTGCGGACTATTTTAGGCTGCAGTTTTGCTCAAGAGACAGGGCGTTTCGCCGATTGATCTTGAGCGTCAGAGATTCCGGGAAAAAGGAAAACGGCAACACCTATCTATAGGCAACCGCTGCCTCCACTAGAGTTTCCCATGGCCCGCTAGGAAGTATTTGGCTGCCGACGTCGTATCTGTCGAATGCTGAAAGTGTTCGATGTCTTGGACTAAATAATATGAAGTAATTAATGCGTCCACTAAAGGAAAATAATCTTTCAATGGAACTCCACATTTACAATGCGTTGTAATTTAAACACCGTCGGTCCCCCTTGAGGTAGCACACGGATTTCCCTCGCTTCGATTGCACCATAGCACGCACTAAGGAGAGAACGCATGCAGCGTTTTGAGGAGAGCACGACGCGTGGGCCGACCTCGTGTGTCGACAATTGTCGCCGTAAGGTTAGACCTTTACTCCTTCCTAGGCTCGCCGTAGGTGAAAGCACAGGATAAGGCAGCTTTAAGGGCATGCATTAATTGCCTTAATGCACCCTCATCCTTTAGCTACTGCAAAAAAAATATTCCACACTAATTTCAAGATGTTTTTACCTTAAAAAACGTGGGTGTTTTTTCTGAAGAGATTAACTTCCATGACGTGTCTTAACTGCTGACCTAGATAAGGCAGCTGCCGTAAACAATGCCTTGAGCCGATATCGCGGTTCAAAGTACTTAGCCCCCGTCCCCAACATTGCAGGGGTTTCCGTCCTGCGGCGTTATTGTTTTACACGATAATAGTGTGCTTGGCGTTATCAAGGCCCGTACGTACGGCGCTGAACAACCCATAAGGCAAACCACTTCTCAGACATGGCGATGAGACATTTTATTTTACGGCAAGTCTTAAAAGGCTTGGGCTTACGTCGCCGCTTTATTTACGGAGATCCGCTATTGGCTGAATTAATTATCAACCAAAAAAAAGTGAGGCAACAAGTACACCCGCATTTGCTCAACAGCGTGTGACTCAAGTTTGTCTTGTTGGCTGGTTTCACCAGGTATACAGCGCCACCACCAAACACAGTCGCAGCGTAGGAGAGCTCGCCCGAAAGGTGGCTCGATGCTTTCCTGTTCTAGTGTGTGCTTTCATCCTGTTAACAACGCATCTCCATAAAATAGTTATGCCTGCTTTCTTGTCATCCAAAGGCTCGCCGCTAAACCCCGTTGGGGGCCCGAAAGTCCTTCCCCATAGTATTTCCGAGTAGTGTTGTTCCCAAAAATCCAGTTGTAATGGCGTTACGTGGGCTGTGCTGATGCCGTCGACGGGTAGGGGAAAAAAAACGGCTTAACATGAAGACGACACACAACGCCCGGGAATACAGTTGGGATTGTTTTTCCGTGGAAAAAAAAAGGGTTAACTATTGTGATGGGGGGTGGCGATCTTTTAATTACTCCGTATTGTTGTAAGATAGCAAGTAACTATTTATTTTACGGTGGAAGGAGACGATATCGCCGGTTGAGGTCTTGCTTACTTTCTTTCATCCACAGGTAGAGGTCCGGCCTTAGCACCCGGTCGAGCATTGTGAATCGCTGCTCGTCTGCGGTCAGCGCCTGCCAACCACCACCTTTCAGACTCCTCCTCACCTATCACATCATGGTCAGCCGAGTTTGATTGAGAAGAAAGAAAGCGACGCTGGTGTTGTGTTACAGGATAGCACACAAATATATATACCGCTGCAAAGGCTATCCCTCACTGTTTCCAAGTAGTTTCGTTCCCAAAAAAGTGGGTGCAGTTCTAAGCAGGCTTTAAAAACGGGGCGGGGGGGAGGGAGGGGACGGTTTTTATTCACAAAAAAAAGGGAGAAAAATCAGAGCAATAAAAAACAATCTCGACACGAACGACCCTTCAACCCTTTTCCAACCCCTCAGGATATCCTACCGCAGCCTACGTTGGTGCAGTTCTAACCAAGCAGTCTACGAAAAAAAAAAAAAAAATGTTTTTTTTTCACGAAACAAAACAAAAACAAAAAAGAGAAACATCAGCGCTAAAACAACCCTCGACAAATGGACGAACCTTCAACCCGGCTCCAACTCCTCAGATTATTCTACCGTAATCTAATTCTAAGTGATTTGTACCCCAAAAGGTGTGTTTGTACAGCTATAAAAAGCTACGGCAGTGACCCTCTTCCAGCGCTTCCAACGGTCCTAGCCTAACAAAGCCAAAATTTTGTGTCCACACCACCGGAATGCAAAGGCGAATAACTGGAGTGCAGGGTTAAAAGGGAAAAATCAAAAACGGCACTCATACGTTCTGCCGGCAACAATCGTCTCCCTTTCTCACTGAAAACTATTGATGTCTTGCGAAAGTACGAATTGATTAAATTTCAACAGCCCCCCTAGTATATGATATTGTGTAGAGGGGCTGTGAAATTGTATTATTGAACACAGTTTGAGATATGTTGTGGTATCGTAAGGTTCCTGCCTGTTTCTCTTGGCAAACCTACAATAACACAAACCAAACAAACACAAAAAACTCTTCAAGAGCATTTTCCTTCTGCGCTCCTTCAAAACTTGCAAAACGTAAAAAAAAACGATCCAACACGATTTTCACGTACTTTGTCCCCAACAAGCGCGCGTGCACTTTGAGAACAACTCTTGTTCAAGCAGCACTTTGGCGGCGACCCTCGACAACCTATACTTTCACGTTTGAAACACGGAACGCATCAAAACGAAACCTTGAGCGATCACAACACGGCACAAAACCCCACAACTACTAGGACCTAAGGCGGGCCCACTTTTGTGGTAGGCAGAAGCAGTCATGACTGCTGATCACCCTCACCCGTTCTGCCGGCGACAGAGTAGCATTTCCGCGTTCCTTGAGCAGTTCCGCCGCCGCCCATCTCGCCGACTCGCCCGAAAAAGGGTCGACAGTAGCGTTAAGCTTAAGGGCGATGTCGATTGCTTCTCGCTGGCTCTTGAGCACAAAAGCCGCCGCTGGAAGCGTTCTACGAACCTGAAAATAGAAGAAGAAAAAATCACAAATGACACAAAACACGATCTAGATCATGAGGGGTGCAGGCGACCGATGAACGTTAGGGCGATGCTGACTGCCGCTCGCCGGTTCTAGAGTAAAACAGTCCCGCCTCTGAAAGCGTCCTACGAGCCTGAAAATGGGGAAAAAAATCACAAATCACACAGAACACTACCTAAAACCATGATTTGCACTACAGATGTGAGATCGAATAATTCGTTGAAGCTCATATTTGCAAGCCGTGGGTGATGTTCTGATCGCACGTGTTACGGGGTGTGTGTCCTTATTAACGATATAGGTCGGCGCCTCCTTACATCAATCTTCGAACTATATATACGATATGTTGTGCAGGAAAACGTAGCGTGGAACGTTACTTAAGGCGATGTCGACAGCCCCTCGATGCTTTTTTTCGTACAAAAGCCTAAATCAATAAAAGGCGTTAACGACACGGCTAACCGGGGGTGCCGTGGAGCGGAGAGGGCGCGGTAAAATTCCTCCCGGTACGGGCTACACGCTATCAGTGCGCAGAACGATAAATAAAGCGAACTCGTCCTTGGAAAAAAAAAAGCATCCAAGAGAGTCGCATATCTTCTAAAAAGAGCAAAGCATCCGCAAAGACCGCGCGGCCGGAGCATCACCCAGCCTGCCAAAGATGAGTATCCCCACTAGAACGATCGAAGTCACTCACGGCTGACGTATTTGAATTAGCGATACTAAAAACAAATATTCGAAAAGTACCACCCCCCCCATGTATAAGAGGGTGGTTTGCAGTTTCCAAGCTCGGTTGGCGCGAAAACAATGTAGAAAGAGTATTGAAACCGACGAAGGTAATGGATAACCCCCCAAAAAATCACATCCAATATATCCACGACAAAAAATAGTTACAAAATATATTTTAAAAAATGGAAGGAAAGCGTTTTTTTAACCTATTTTTTGCACTGATTACTCGTGCGTTGGGTTGGGTTGGGTTCGGTTAGCTTTGGTTTGGTTGGGTCGGCGTTGGATGGTGATTTTCGATGATTCCAATACTATGAGGGAGACGATACGCGGAGCTTTCTTTTATTCCGTGGGTACCACTCGCCTGCGCGAGGTGCTTCCGAAGTGTGCTTTCCTCTTCCTGCAATGCTTGAACCTTCGCCTCGATCATTTCCAGACCAGCGCGAAGGTCTTTTCCCTCTTGAACGCGTGATACGAACACCATCTAAGCAAACGTTTTACGACGAAAAAAGAGCACCGGGGAGGGGGCGGGGGGGGGGGGGGGGGGGGGCGGGGGGGGGCTCATTTTTTGCTTGCCTTAAATGGCCATCGGCCATTGATGACGCGTTCCTTTTGTGACGGAGCATCGCTCCTACTCTTAATTGCGGCACTTCCAACATCTGGGCGCTCATTACGTTCGTGCCCAGCCCACCGCGGACGTGGTTTTCCCTCTCGGATCCGGGATATCACCGCTATCTATGCCACGTTGGCGTTTTCCGCAGGAGAAATGGGAGCGGGGGTGGCGGGGTGGGGGCAGAGAGACCCGATGAATGAGGAAGATAAGGGTTAGGGTTAGGGTTGGAGTGGTAAGGGTTGTTAACCCTGTCCTAAAATGGACAAATAACAAGAACGAAAAACGCCAGAAGATTTTCCAAAAAAACTTAAAATTCGATATAATCTGTCTGTGTCCATTTTGATTCCGGCTGAAGATCGAAAGAAAAAAAAAGTAAACCGATTAGAGAAAAACGCCAGAAAAACGCTCTAATTTGTACGTGTAAAGGACGAAAATGACGCTTATAACGAGCTGCCAGGGTTACGGTTAGGGCTATGGTTAGGATTAGCACGATACAAGCACCATCTGAGCAACGTTGACGTTTCCTGCGGACAACAGAGGAGGGCGGGGACCAGGTGAACAGTGGCAGAGAACAACGACATATGGTTCCGATTGCCGGATGAGGTAAGGTTGATGGTATAGCTGTGGCTCTAGCAACTCGCGCAGCAAGTTTATATGTAGCTGCCGCCAACTTGTTGCGGTGTGCATTGGTGATCAGCAGGCGATCCAAGCCGCTTTTGAACGGGCGCCCTTCATTCTTTGGTGCCATCAGAGCTAGAAACACAAGCGGTTTCATACGGTTATGTACATAGGGCTGGGACCATTAAAGATAGTCGTCCTCCGCTTCCCCCGATGGAGATACAGTACTTGAATATTTGTCTAACTTTTGGTCATGCCCATCGATAAGAAAATGCGCATTAATCCGCGCATAACAAACTTTTGGACAGCAAACCGTGTAAGAGCCCGGACAAGAACCAAACGGATAAGAAACCGCCGTTAGAGTCTACATACCATCCAGCGCTTCAGCTCGATACAAATGTCGCGAGCCTCGAAACAAATAGGGCGGTGGCCGTCTTTCCCTAACTTTAGGTAATGCTCATTAGCAATAGCAAGAAACCGCCGAATAACAAACCACGAAGAAAGAAACCGGCGGGTGACGAATCGACAGACAAGAAACTGACAGTTTTTAAAGCCGCCGGTACGAGTATATATTTTTCTTCATCTTTCCAGCGCTTGAGCTCGAGAGCAATGTCGCGAGCCTTGGAAAGAAGAGAGCGGCGGCCGTCATTGTTTAGCCTTTTGGTGGACCGTGTTAACTTTTTTCCTTTATATCGATCGTACTCCTTTTTTCGCAACATTATTGATGGGAAAGAAACGGTCGAATAAGGAAACGATGCACGTGAAACCGACGGACAGGAAATTGCCGTATAAGAGACCACCTGTAGTTTAGTCCGCACCTTCCAGCGTTTGAGCTCGATGCCAATGTCGCGAGCTTCGGACAAGAGAGAGCGGCGGGCGTCTTTGTCCAACTTTTGGTCGTGCTCATCTTCCTGTTGAGATAAAAAAAAAGAAAGAGAAGAAATGTCGAACAAACATGGTTGTGAGTTGGGGACGGCGGTTTCACGAAGCGATGACACTATAGTGGTGGGAGTTAACTTAATAGAAATGACATGATACGAACTTGGAAACAGCGGGGCAACACCCTCGCCCAAACGGTCGTTGTCTATTGTTTTTGTCGTGTTCGTCTTCCTATTCTAGCAAAGAACGGATCGAAAAGGGTGGCAATCGGGGCACCGGCGGCAGGACTACGCAGTTGATAACTTTTTTTTGTTTGGTTTCCTGAGGTATTCTTGGAACCAAAAAGCGGGGAAACGAGGGGCCGCGTTGATCAACGGAGAATTAATACGGGGGTGTAGCCCTGTGTTTTAGAGTCTCCGGCTGGTTGCAGCAGAGAGGCCCCATTGATCCCACTTTGTATACGAATTAAAGCAGCGATGGAACGTTGCAACAGCGGTCTTCTACTCCAGAGTGAATGAAGCCTGCTTTGTGACGGCGGAGTAGACAATAGTGATGAGGTAATGCGAGAGCAACATTCACCACTTGTTCTCCCATAGCTTGGATATTTTCGAGATAACACCACTGAGCCAAAGTTCGAGACACGAACATCACATCTCCTAGTGTTCTCAGGAAGGGTACGGTGCGGCCGGCCGCCTAGCGCTATGCACGCCTCGTCCTTTGGCCTAACATTACGATTGCATTTACCGTAGAAGATACTATAGAGGTGAGGACATGAACTACGTATACTCCGCAGGTGCAAGCACCTCGGCGACGTTTCACGTTCCGCGTTGAAGCGCAAAAAAAGTATTTCCTGGCATGATACTCTTACCCTCAATAAGCAAAAGAAAATCGTTTACGAAACCTTAACCACGATTATTTGTTTTATCTTTTTAATGTTTTCATGATCGTTCGATGGTCTTCACCTCTATCTCTCGCTTGACTTCGTTAAGCTCTCCGTCACATCTTCCGGGTAGATTGTAAACCGTGACCGTACATCAGCCGCGCCGATCGCGTCAGCATCCGCATGATACAGCGCAGGAACAGGAGGCGAGAATTGGGCAAAGGGGGGAGGATCGTTTACAACCTGACCATGCTAAGGCGGCATCATTGCAACTGTAAAACACAGCGGTTGCTGATATAATATACAATGGTATCATGATGAATATGCTGCTGTTCCACCATACTACGGCATATTTTCTGCCGGTTGACGAATTTCCGAACCAGCACTATCATCACGACTCGTGATATACACTGCCGTTTCACAATACTGCGGCGGGGTTTCTGCCGGTTGATGAATGTATGAACGGTCTTGACAAGTAGTGCCGTTTGACAATATGACGGCATGCTTTCTGCCGGTTGACGAACGTCCGAAACAGCACTGCTTCAGTGTGTTCGCGACCGGACTGGTTTGAGATACTGTACTTGGAGGAATACCTTATGGCCTCCTCTTGGGCTTCGTCAAGCAGTTCTCTGACGATGCGCTGCTTCCACCTCGACAGTTTCGACGTATCCTGAAACAGGCGAACAGGATTTCACCGGATTGTTAGATTGTGGAATTATCAAGGGTGTGTTCGGTACGGTACGTGCCGAGGCGTACCGGCGGTATATACCGCCGGTATTACCGGTACCGTGTACTTAAGAAAGTTCGGTACGGCGTCAATACCGGTACCGGAAACTTCGGTAAGTTCGGTACGACATCAATAGCGGTACCGTAAACTTCGGTAAGTTCGGTACGACGTCAATGCCGGTACCGAACATTTCGGTAAGTTCGGTACACTATCAATACCGATACCAGAAACTTCGGTAAGTTCGGTACGACATCAATACCGATACCGGACACTTCGGTAAGTTCGGTACGACATCAATACCGGCACCGGAAACTTCGGTAAGTTCGGTACGACATTAGTACCGATACCGGCGGTACCGGTATGCACGTATGTACCGGAGCCGGTACCGGTATCGGTACAACACCGATACCGGTACCGGACACTTCGGTAAGATAGGCAAAACATCAACCCGGTACCGGACACTTCGGTACGTTTGGCGCGATGTCAACCCAATTCCACTACATTGTGACGTCATGCCTTGTGGCTTTAGCTCCAGGCAGCACTGCAAGCCACACACACCCCGGTGCCCAAGCATCGCCTAGTAGGCTCGGTATACCGAGACTCTGAGCACGCATGGGCAAGGGCGCAACTTCCCAGAATGAGGTGGCCTCCAGCAGTGATGCCACCGCTTCTGGTGGCGGGTCATCTTCGCCAGCTCCCACACACACCAGCGCCGGCGGCAGAAGTTACCGACGTCGACGCTGAAAAGAAAGTCGTGCCGGTGATTTTGCCTGCTCCTGTGTACAACTCGCTCACGGGAGACGTATACGTGTTGCCGGTGGAGACGATCAAAGCCGTCGATGGTTTCCCGGTGCCGGCCGGTTTTCGAAGGGAAGGGGCGCGTGAAGCCTCGTTTATGTACTCGATTGGCGTGTACGTCGAAACGATCAACGAGAAGGCGGCGCCCTGCTGATAATCCAAAGAGTACCTTACTTTTTGAACAATATATCAAGTCGAAGGTCAAACGGGAGAAAAAGATTGGAAATATATGAACCTATTATAATTAATCTCAATTATATACCTCAGCGGGATTCCCCGGCCAATGCCGGATTTGCTCTGTACATTTACCATGTACCGCCAATTCATGTCCAGTTTATGTACCTAAGCGCAAGTGTGAGTCGGTACATTGCCGGCGGTATATATCGTCGGTACTGCCGGTATATGTATTCAAGTGTGTGCCGGTACCGGTACCGGTACAGACTTTTGTACCGGCACCGGACGCTTCGGTAAGCTCGGTACGACATCAATACCGGTACCGCAAACTTCGGTAAGGTCGGTACGGCATCAATGCCGGCACCGGAAACTTCGGTAAGTTCGGTACGACATCAATACCGGCACCGGAAACTTCGGTAAGTTCGGTACACCTCCAATACCGGTACCGGACAGTTCGGTAAGTTCGGTACGACGTCAATACCGATACCGGACACTTCGGTAAGTTCTGTACGACATCCATGCCGGTATCGAGAATAACGGTACCGTACCGAACACACCCTTGGGAATTGTAATATTCACATTCATACCAGTGCGACAGTAAATACAAGCTCGACATGCATAATGCTCGAGAAATGTGCGAAATTCCGAGATTGTAGGAAGGGGATGGTAAATGAGCATGCCCGGGTCAACAGTTGAATGCTCCAATCAATCCTTTCATCTATCTGCACTAGGATGCGATTACCAATGAGCCTTGGGTCTACGTTAGCGGTACCGCATGTCCTCAATCTCACATGGAGCTTAAAAAACATTTGGTTTTTTTCACATTAAGCTTGTAC
This sequence comes from Undaria pinnatifida, assembly GCA_012845835.1. Taxonomy (NCBI): domain Eukaryota; class Phaeophyceae; order Laminariales; family Alariaceae; genus Undaria; species Undaria pinnatifida. Next base: position 7,449,861 of record JABAKD010000015.1, on the reverse strand, counting down.
TTGTTGTCGCGCTGGTACGTATCTTGTTGAATCGCGGTCGCTTGGAGCACCGCACGAATCAACAGGACAACGCCGAGAGAAAGGCAAGGAAGGCAGCGAGCGTCGAAGACAGCAGTGTCGTTTTGATATAACCTGAGACAATCATATCAACTCAAAGCGATATTTCCGGGCAGACGCAGGATACGACAAAGGCAGCAACTTCTTGATCTAAGAAACTCTTTCTGGAGGACCGGGCTTCTTAACCCAAACCATCGAGATTTCGTTTTTTTTCTTTTTTTAGGAGTAGATCAAGGCTACGGTAGGGGGGAGGTGTCTCGTTTTTCACTACCAGGTCTCAGCCACCCGCGCGAGTGACTCTGTACCTCTCTTACCGACAAAAACACGTTCGGCGATTCGTTTGGCACAGCGCAGCTACGAAACCACCCCTTCGGGGATTAATATCGAAAAATGAAATCGGCATGAAAGCCTATGACCGCATGGAACAGGGGGGTCACCCGCGCGAGTGACCTCGGCATGAAAGCCTATGACCGCATGGAACAGGGGGGTCACCCGCGCGAGTGACCTCGAGCCAATGAAAAAAAAGGAGTGACCTCGAGCCAATGAAAAAAAAGGCCCCGAAAACAACATAACCCCTCGATCAAAGCATTGGTCTTGAAAAAAAAAAATGGGGGGGTGGATAATTTTCGTTACCGTGGGGTACTACCGGGTTTCCACCACTCGCGCGAGTGACTCTGTGTACCTCGCCGACAAAAACACGTTCGGCAATTTTTTGTTTTGTTGCAAGCGTAGCTGGCTAACCATCCCTTTTCGTATGAATATCGAGAATATGTTATACATAGGGTTGGTTATGAACCAAAAAACGGCCTCGATTTGATTATTATTGATTGTTTTATGGGTGTTTTTTGCTCGATTAATCGTGATTACTTGATTATAATCATGTGGTCGTGATTAAATCATAATTATAAAAGTTGATTGGTTAGTCTAATCATGATTATTTTGATTATTTATAGAGAAATGGAACGCATGCTCATGCCGGGATAATATTTAGAGCAACCACGACACCCTCGACCCAACAGCACACCCAGGGCGTGCCTGCTGCCATCGGGCTTCGTCGGTTGGAGTCATGAAAAATACCGGCAAGCGCGGAGCAGCGGCCCCGAGTGCCGCAGCAGCCGGCAAGCGCAGAGCAGCGGCGCCGAGCGCCGCAGCAGCGATGCCGAGAGGCACGAACGAGGACCAACAAGGTCGTGGAGGTCACGGAAGAGACAGTGGAGAGCCTTGGCGGCCCTCTCGCGTGGTGGAGGCAGAACGAGATGCTGTACCCCCACATCGCTAAGCTGGCTCGCAAGTATCTTGCGGTCCAAGCCTCGTCGGCAGCATCGGAACATTTTGTTCTCGCAGGCCGGCTTGGTGGTAGCGTCGAACCGTAATCGCTTGTCGAGGGAGACAGCGGCAGACATAATATTCCTCCACGAGAGCATCAAACACAAGCTGTGGTAGTTTGCTGTAAGCACGTGGGTGGTGTGCCAAGTTAGCATGTCGTTGGTATGCTGGTACAAGTTGGAAGAATGCCATGAAGGTTTCGTTTGCCATGAGTCATGGGTAAGGCACGTGCTGCTGCTGCCTTCGAGCCCTAGCATCGAGCATCGAGCATCGAGCAGCAGATTGTTGGCGCATAACGAAGAAATATATCATGCAAACGCGCGCATATAGTAAATCAAAACAGCGGTTGACAAGATGTCCCACGCGACGCTTCGCCCTCGAATCCGTGGTACCCGTGTCTCATGAGCCGGGGCGTGATGTTCGGGGTGAGCTCCGCCAGCAGCCACCGTCGGCAGTAGGGGGGGGGGGTGTTGTCGAGCACGACCAGTTAACTGTTTCTCCCGCGGCAACCTTCGCACAGTTGCACACACCTGCAGCCACGTTTCCTGTAGCTGCTTTGTGGATGTGTACAACTGCTAACCACACCTCGGACAATAGTCTATTGAGTATGTTTATTGAATGCCAATAGGTAGGGGCATTGCATATCGATACCTATTGACACCTTCGATAGGTCTGCGAATTTGTCGATCGAACCCATTGCTTGGGCCAATAGGTCCACAGAAATTGGTACAATAGGCTATTGCTCTTGAGATAGGTGTGTAAATATGTCTATCGAGACTTATTTGTTCGACCAATAGGGTATGATAAATCGGCAAAACAGGCTATTGTTCTGAATATAGTTATGCCACTATGTCGATCAATACCTATTACTGTGACCAATAGGTACGTGAAAGTTTCGATCGATACCTATTGATTGACCAATAGGTTTGTGAAAATGTCGATCGATATAAAGCCCTGCACAGCAGTCCACGCGTGTATTGAGTACGCCTGTTGGTCTGTCCACCTTTTGGTGTATCGAATATCGATTAATGGAATATCAATACGTATTGTAACTTGTACTAGGAGGATGAAATTGTCGATAGATACGACGTACCTATTAATTTGCCCAATACGTAGGTCCAGAGGAATTGGTATGATTGATGCCCTTGAAAAAAAGTAGTGAGAGGTGTTCCTGAGTTGTTCAGCAGCAGCGTCACAGCAGCAGCTATCGATTGAAATCCTCACAAGCCTGTATCGACCAAAACTTACTTTAATACCAGGTATTATCGTAAATCTGCTGTTTTAAAATAAAAGGCAAGAAGTAGGTCATGGTACATATTGCAATATATCAGTAGGTATCGATCAATACCCTTGAAAACCTGTTAAATTGGGCAATAGGCATCGATCGATACCCTTGCAAACCTATTACATTGAACAATAGGTATCGATCGATATCATTGCACATCTATCTCCTTAACCAATAGGTATTGATTGGTGGCGATAAAAAGGTATTGTTGGAACGATAGCCTGTTGGGAGTCATTTTCAAATTGTGTTGGTGCCCAAGATACCTATCGATATGCATCTTCGTAAGCATATCGGTCGCACAATAGGCTATTGTGACCACTGCCCTAACCCTATTGTTGCTTACATTACCTGTCGATAGACCCCGAAGCCTATTGTGCCCCGCAATAGGTATCGATCTTCATAGTTGCCGATCTTTTTCTGGCCCAATAGCCTATTCAATAGGGTATTATCCAGGGTATAAGAAGGGACTGGACGGCATACAAACAGGTCGCTCTGAAACACGGCAGGCTTGAGATTCGCATCGAACACACATACGTGGTAATCACCACCTTGTTGTTGAGACCATCCACCTCGATCGAGCTTCTTAGGACACAACAAGGACAGACAGCGCCGTTTACGGGGATTCTCCGCTGTGCTGGAGCGGCGTGCGGCGTGGATGATGAACGGTGAACTAGGGTTGATAGTACCTAGACGGGCTGCCTGCGAGCGCCTTTGCTCTCCAACACTGAAACAATAAGATGGCGAAAGGTCTGCGTACAAACACCCATAATCCGAAACAATACAATGGTGAAAAGTCTGTCAATACCTATCGTCCGAAACAATAGAATTGTGAAAGGTCTATCGACACCAATTTTCCGAAACAATAGGTTTGGTGAAAGGTATATCGATACCTCTATCGGACGAACCCATAAGTTCCGTCTCTCAGCGCCAATGTCCTATAATATATCGCTCAAACAGTACCGTACTGAAAATGTCTATCGATACCTACTTGTTTATCAATATGTTCACATAAATGGATACAATACGCTATTGGCCAAACAGTAGATCATTGAAGATGGCAATCGATACCTATTGTCGGCCCCAATAGGCTACGAAAAGTGCCCATCGATACCTATCGCGGGCAACAGTAGGTCTCCTATTGGACTATGATCCTATCGATTGCCTATTGGCCTGAAACCTATTGTCCAGGGTGTGTGCTTACCATCCATTATATCCATGACAATGAGCAGGGCCGCCTCCATTCTTCTTGCCATGCTGACGGAGGCTTACAGCAGCGCGGCGGCGCCGTAGCACGAAGAAAAATACTTATTTCTATGAAAAATAATCAACAATGATCAACAATAATCACCAAAACTAAGTTGATTGATTAATCATGAATATTTTTTTAATTTTCAAATAATCAAGGGTAAGTTAAGTTGATTTGATTACGATTACAAATAATCAACAAAAATAATCATGAATAATCATGATTATTTTTGTTGATTACCAACCCTAGTTTTACAGCACAAAAAAAAAGGCGACCGCAAGGAACAGGGGGGGGGTCACTCGCGGGAGTGACACGGCGCCACTGCAAAAAAAAGTGCCCAAAAGGGGGTATCCCGCCTACCCCAAAAGGGGGTAACCCCCCCTACCGCAGCATTGGTCCTACACTATTAATCAATCACTTCGTGGGTGAGGTATGGAGCTCCTTAACCCCTAACCCCTTTAGAGCCTCAAAAAACCCCTCCCTATACTAAAATCAAGTAAATTTGTCCCCAAAAAGGGTTTCCAGTGGTGCAGACGTTAAGCCACCACCCTCGGAAGGAAAAATAGAGCCGGTGTACCTTTACCGCAGCGTGCATCCGGAACCTTTTAAGCCAACCGACATGAACTTGAGCCTCGGCTCGTTTTTGGAACCCACGTGTAGCGACCTGAAAGGCGAGAAGTGTGGCGAGACTGATTCTACGATAGCCTCCCCCGCAAAACCAGCGATTTTCTTTCACGACCCCCCAAAACCAGCGATTTTCTTTCACGACCCCCCAAAGCCAGCGATTTTCTTTCACGACCCCCCAAAACCAGCGATTTTCTTTCACGACCCCCCAAAACCAGCGATTTTCTTCAACGAACGTTTCATGGATGCTCGACACAAGGAAGGATACAATTGGAAACAATGTATCCATACAGTCTCTTGGGTGAACTTGTCTATCGATCGATGACGTCGGGGAGGGTGTCGATGGACACCGTATTGCAGGAGATACGGCCGGGAGCTGGTTTTGAAACCGGCGGTTTTCGTTAAAGAAAAGTTGGCGGGGCTACCGTAGAGCGACTCACGACGTGTGTATGAAAATACGAAGAATTGTGGTGAGCTTGAGCTCTATTTTTCATCATCCGCCGAAGGATAAATAACTCGTCCGCGGCAGGTGTCCTTCGACGAGCGCAACTACAAACTCGCCACAAGGAAGGGGATACTATTGAAAACATGTACCCATATCTCCTTTCTTAAGTGCAAAGGCCTATCGATCGATGACGTCGAGGTGTCGAGGGGCACCGTATTTCAGGAGATGCGACCGGGAGCTGGTTTTGAAACCGGCGATTTCGTTAAAGAAAAGTTGGGGGGGCTACCGTAGTAAGACTCCTAAGCGGATTTTTTTTTTTTTTTTCCAAGAGCCTCAATTTTCGATGTGTCGACCTTACTGAGTAACGTGAATGTTTCATGGCTGCTCGACACAAGGAAGGATACCATTGAAAACAAAAGTATCCATATATTTTCTTGTGTGCAAAGGCCTATCAATCGGTGACGTCGGGGTGTCGAGGGGCACCGTATTTCAGGAGATGCGACCGGGAGTTGGTTTTGAAACCGGCGATTTCGTTAAAGAAAAGTTGGGGAGGACTCTCGTGTTTTCTTCCCATGGTAGTAGGCGTTTGCAGGACAAGACCGTTCCTGGGCGATCCGATTGGTTGAGCTCCTCAAGCGTGGAAACATCGGTTGGTATGATAGTTACACTAGGACGCGTGCTACGATAGAGGTAAGCCTTTTTTTGGCGAAAATGGTTCCTGAATGACGGGTCTCCTTAACCCCAAATCGTCAGAAATACGCCCCGTTTATTTTGTATGATTCTCGGTGTGTACCGGGGCCATGGGATTCTTCATGCGGCAGTTTCAGTCTTATGTTTTCTCCCAAAATCAGCTTTTTGGTAGGGGTCTTGAGCAGCTCCCAAATTGAAAAACCTCGGGAAAAAGATGGCGCACCTCTATCGCAGCCCGAATCCTAGTGTAACTTTGTTGTTTAGGACTGTCGCATAGACGGTATGATAGTTACACTAGTGTATGAGAAATATTATCAGGAATCGGGAGCCGATATAAGAACAATATGTTGTTTGTTGTTCCACAGAGAATTCGGCGTTATGGTTCATAGTTCTTTTTTTGGCGGAGCACGTACGTAGCTTACTCTGACAGCAGCTGTTGGCATTGTATTTGGTTAATCGCGCTTGCGGGGATACCAAGTGGATACCGCACGGGGCGGTGCTAGGCAGACCGGAAGAACACGTGAACAAACAAAGCCGTTGTTTACAACTAGCCAGCGGTCGCTCGCTGGACCAGAGTAATTCGTGATTTTTGTATTCGTTGTTGGTAAGGACTGGCGCATAGACGGTATGATAGTTACACTAGTGTATTCGTTGTTGTTAAGGACTGGCGCATAGACGGCGTGATAGCTACACTAGTGTATTCGTTGTTGTTAAGGACTGGCGCATAGAAGTGTTGCTCGTGTTGCTCGTTAGGCACATAGAAGTGTTGGTCGGGTTGCTCGTTAGGCCCGTAGAAGCGTTGATCGAATTGCTCGCTAGGCCCGTTGAAGCGTTGGTCGGATTGCTCGTCAGGCCTATAGGAGTGCTGGTCCGGTTGCTCGTTAGGCCCATAGAAGTGTAGGTCGGGTTGCTCGTTAGACCCATGGAAGCGCTAGTCGGATTGCTCGCTAGGCCCATAGAAGGGTTGGTCGGGTAGCGCGAACGATTAGCCTCGAAGTCGTGTTGGTCGGGTGATGATGATGATGGATGACGATACGGAGCTTTTTCCTCGTGTTAGGAGCTCAGAAAGTTCTTAGAATCTGCTGCATACCCGCTACCGTGGGATGGCTCTGGTCTTGACAACCACCCCTATCGTAGATCAAGTCTCGGGGGTATAGAAACACAACCCGTCCTTTACGATATAACGGCGTTTGGTGTATCATGCGTACTCGCCCCGCCTCGGGTGAATACCATGAACGCCTTCATCTCTATAGCAAAGGACGGAAGCATGCCCTTCAGTCGCTTAGCCTCCACCACTTTTTTTTCATCGAAACAATTTGGCTCTATTAATAATGGTAGACGCGACTGACAAAGTGAAGGTCCAACGACACGCTCGGTGCCCTGAATCGTGGATTACAGTAGCACAGACAGCCTCGTGTTTTCTAGCAGCGATTTTAATTCCTTAACCCTGTGATTTCCCCCCCCCCGTCCCCACCTTGAACGCCTCCAGCTCTATTGCAAGGGAAGGAAGTCTCTCCTTTAGCCGCTTAGCTTCTGCCACCTTTTCGTCGAAAACCATGTGAGCGTCGGACGCTGTGAGAGCGGTCACGGTTGCGCTGTACCGTACATGCGATGCCGCGCCGATCACGAGCTGGGCGAAAACAAAATTGGGGGAGGGCGAAGGACGCTGCACCGTTAACGTTTCCAACCTCCAAAATGATCCCAGTCTAACTCCAAGTGTTTGGTCTCCATGCTGTTAGTGTGGTGTTATAAGGGGTAAGAGCGAACGTCCTGCAAGTATCGTTTACCTCCGTCGCCCATTGTTTTAAAGGAAACCATTGAATTGGATAAAAATACTTACCTGCGCGGAAAGCTGGAAGGAGGGTCTCTCCAAGCTAACTGTAGAGTAAAAGTAATTTAAAAGTAACTTTTGTTCTATTTTTTTCTATCTGATATGGTCAGCATGAGCTTCAAATGTCGACCATTCATAAAACATTCCTAGAAAAGCAGTAGCAGTAGTAGTAGTGGTAGTAGAAAAACGAGTATGTGTCAGGTATGATTTAGCTCTTTTGCCTTCGATCAATTGTTTTTTCAAGTGCTGGGTTTGTTAGTTATATAGCGCTGTCCACTAGACCACCGAGTCACGTGACTACGTGGTCTAGTGGATAGCGCTATATAACTTCCACAAATTGGGTTTTTGGGTTACTCCTGCCCCCAAAGCAGGAGGGTCTCGCACGCGGGATAAAAACGCCTCCGCCACGCTGAACACTCAGCGTGCGCGTGAGGGGGGGACGCGTATTGTTGCGGTTAATATTTACGACGTGGTTCACGTTTTCGATAAGTAGGGGCATGCTTCGGAAGGGATGCACCTAAAGTTGATGAGGATTCTGACTCTTGGCCTTGTTTTGTTTGTTTGTTTGTTTGTTTTTTCTTCCCATTTGTTATGTTGGCATTTTGTTTTTATTTTTATTTTTTAGTTCTCCCTCCCTAGACCCAACTTAGATCCAGGGTCACTATTGGTTGTTCCCATATGTGCCAAACGGTTTAACAGACACTATAGCGGGCAATCGGCACTTTTCAACCGGCATTATATAGGGGCCACTACTGTGATCGTAAACACTGGCACTACTCAACATGCTGTCACTATAGGTTGTTTCCGACCGTGCCAAACGATTTTACAGGCACTATAGTGGGCAACCGGCACTACTCAACCGGCACTATATAGGGACCGCTACTACTGTGCTCGTAAACGCTGAACTTAGATCCAGGGTCACTACAGCTAGCGGTCTCCTCTTCTCCTCGCTCCCCACTACGGTACGTGCCTTTTTTTTATCGCGAGAAGAGCTTCAGCCTTTTCTTCCCCTCATCGGCTCACATCGAATTGCGACTTACTTGAAGGAGAATCCTTCTACCCCACCAAAAAGCAAAAACCTGACATTTGAGAAAGAAAAAAAAATCAACCAGAAAATTGCATGGTCCAAGTATACACCGAACAATATTACACAAGGAAAAGCGGCATTCTTCCAACGTTATCGGATTTGAATGTAGTTCGTCAGTTGAGAAAACCCATTCAGCTAAGAACCGAGGGGGGGGTGTACTCAATTTGTGCATGGCCGTAGTCGTATGACCGTAGACCCCCGCATCCCTACTATGCCGGGACGGAGCACGTCGGGTTTTCACCAACCAGGCAGACATTGCTTTTGCGACAAGCGCGAAGCGCCGTGAGGTGTTCGGCGAGTCGCATGAAGGGTGGACTGCATCCTTTCCGAGAACCGCTCGCAAGGCGGACTTCGGCACCTTGTGCCCACTTTCTTGCTTATGGGGTGACAGCGCCAATGAGTTACTTTGTTTTCTGGTGCGGCCGCTCCAGAGACACAGCGATAGGTATCGTGGGGGAGGTGAGATAATTTTTTACACCCCATTTTTCACTACCTCACAGAGCAAAATGACTTAGGGCAAAGTGTATTGGCACAGCGTAGACTACCGTTTCATTTGCGGACTCTTGTCGCACAACTACAAAGAAACAGGGGGGTTAAAGCCACTGCACGAAAAGGCCCCAAAAATGACCCTGGGGGAGGGGAGGAGGACGTGGATGCATGTATGTGCCCGTGTGGCGCAACAATAGAGAGTAGGACTCACATAGTCGGGGAATATGAAATACACAAGGAGGAACGAGATGTGTCAGAGGAGATGAGGAAATTAGAAGAATGTGACATGGGAGAGTTTGGTAGACTGGAAAGTAGCGAGAAAACGATCGCTATCGTAGGAGACAGATGGTGGCCACAGACGGGAAAACGGGAAGGTGATAGGATATGCAAACAGTTTTCAAGTAATATTAGGAAAAAGCATAATGAGCGCCCAAATGTTGGAGGTGCCTCTACTAGGAGTAGGAACGGTGCTCAGTCTCGAAAGGGATGCGTGGTCAATGGTCACATGGCTAAGGCAAGCATAAAATAAATATCCCCCCCGGCCTGGGCCTTGGCCAAAACGCACCACCCCCGTAGAACCACAAACTACTTGTTCTCCATTTGGGATACGATGGGTACCCCGATTAAAGAGCGCCAAGGATAAGAGCGTTTGGGATTCAAGAGCGGTTACATCGGTATGTCCCGCCCCTACACTAAACGCTATACATTTCCCACTACATACAAGAGCAAATGTGTAGTTAAGAGCGCCTGTTTCGGCTCTTCACGGGGCGCTCCTAAAAAAAGGGGTACCCACCGTAGCAGGTTTTGGACCGATCGATAGTTTTCTGCACGACTGGGCTCTTCTCAACCGAAGGAACACCGAGTATCTTTGGGGTGACGCGTTTTGTTCGTGCTTTCCATAATTCAATAGCTGTACACTCTAGCCCGTGGGATTTGTCCGTCCATGCTACCCCCTTTGGAGCCCTAAAACCCTTCCCTATATTAATTCCAAGTGATTTTGGTGCCAAAAACGGGTTTCCAGCTGTAAAAGCGTTGAGTGAGATTCGATGTATGTGTCAAAGTCAGAGGTTTGGGTAGGGCATGGAGCTTCTCAAACTGAGGTTCGTCAAAAACAATGAGGTGAATAGTGATCCCACGGTAAGGGTTTTAGAGTCAAACATTTCGGCTGGCATGGATTTTTTTTAGCAATTTTACGAGCGTATTTGGTTTAGAACTAGCGCACGGAACTGTTCGGCGATTTGCGCGAACGCACGTCTTCGAAGTAATGCTTAAGGGTGAGACATTGAGCTCCCTCGTGTTAACAGCTCAGGAATTTTTAGAATCTTCTGCTCCGCCCCTACCGTTGGATGAGTCGATGGTGCACATGTATCTCTCGGCGGAAGGACTATATACTCAAAACACGATTCTTCAGCAACAAAAATCACCTGAAACTTGCCCTCCCTCACGGGCTGCACGCGAGGCTGGTGAAAAATCATGACCCTGCCCATCGACCCCGGAGTGTTCAAAGACTGAAGAGAGTGGGGAGAGAAGCCAACAGGCTGAAGCGCCGGAAGCAGCGCAGCAAGGAATCATCGTGACGCAGCAGCGGTGGGAACGTAGGTAGCAGTCATGAGTCAACCAAGATGCAGAGGCGTAGTTCTACTTCGATACGAGGGTAGCAGTTTTTTAGGGCCAATTGGTTTCTGCATGAGAAGGGGGCTTGCCAACGGAGGAGTTTTTTAGAGTCATCCCGCGATAGGGGTTTCCACTTTGTTGGGTAAAATTTTCTTTTCTAGCCGGTTGAGATCCCCAGTTGTGGAACGATCGGATAGCATGAATTTTTGACGGGTATGTTTGTGTTCAGATGCGTGCTACAATAGAGTATTAAGGGTATACCTCTTTTTGGCTGAAATGTTTTCGGAAACGACGGGGCTCCTTGGCCCCAATTCGCCGACAATAGGCCATTTTTTTGCTTGCCTGATTCTCGTCGTGTACCTAGGCCATGGGATTTTTTATCCGGTAGCAGTAGCATTTTTTTTGTTTGTTTGTTTTACAAATCAGTTGTTGCCTTAGAGAGGTCTTAAGGTCCCAAATTGAGGGGTAGTATTAGGAAAAAAAAGTGGTGCGCCTCTATCGTAGCACGCGTCTTCAGGACTAGCTCGTGGTCGGGTTACGCGAACGAACGCCTTCGAAGTCACGTTCTGCGGGTGGGATTCGGAGCTCCCTCGTGCTTTAGGAGCGGGGCAACTTCCGCTGCACCCCCTGCCGCGGCGTGCCTCCTTACCGAATAACTCCTGGGTTCACGGTCGTGATTTTCCAAAAAAAAAAAATAGCTTTACATCTATCTACGTCGTTCATGGGATTGTCCGCCTATGTTGCATCCCCCTTTTGGGTAGGGCTTCAGAGGAGAAAAATTGACGATGGAAATGGATGATTACAGCTTCGGGCACTGCTGATTCATTGGAGCATGATAAACATTGGGGCCCGAAGGACGCGTCATGGAGGTCCTCGGTTGAGGGCGGTCGGGAAACAAACATGAAGGTCTTTTCACGGATCAGATCACTTCTCGCGGGTCGATATGGGATCAGGGTCGCCTCGCCCCGCCCCGTGGTATTAGAACACCCACTGACCCGGCGGGATCCGACTCGTGGGATTTCCATCACCCCCCTGACCCAACTCTACCCGACCCGCACGGGATTTTGAAAAACCCCGGTAACGCGACCCGTGGGCCGGGAAATGACCCGTAAAAAGCCCTGAAAATAATTAGGCGTACCCATACCGTGGTTGGCGCGTCTGCAGCGGCAGTCACGGATCAATCTCGGGGACACGCAAGGGGCATTCTTAATTCGAGCGTGGTCCTTGATATAACGAACCTCACGCACACCTCCGTGTTAAATCCAGCCATGAGTACGAGCTGGGCCAGCTATAAAACGGATTTTTTGTTGTGAGGTCGTATCTTGTGAACCACTGCGAATTAGAATGAACAAAAGATACCTCTGTAATCGGCACATCACCGTGAATACGCAGGTCCACGTTGCCAGGTGATTGGAGGTGACTGGGCGCAATTTATCCAAATGATCAGTTCGTGCGAAAACATACTTGTATTTAGTGTGTATTAAATTGGCTTTTGAAACCGTTTTTTTGCGGCGGAATACGAAGCTGGTACGCACAAAATTCAAAAAAATACCATTCGCGAGCTGCGCGCGCGCTGCAGCACACTGCTGCTGTTGTTGCACACCTCGCGCTGAGACATGGCGTCGAGCTCGTCTGGCGCTAACCAGTGGAACAAGACCTCTGAACCCAAGGTCGACTTCGATTGTACCAAGGGGAAATGGAGGCTGAGGATGCGGTACACAGCGAGTTCAAGAAAGCGGACCGAGATTGTCAGATCGGTGTACTTTAGCACAAGAGAGGAGGTGGAAGCAACGATACCATGGTGGCGGCTGGGTTGGGAGCAGGGGCACAGAGGCAAGAAGGTGGACCCGCCCACACCTCCGGGCCAAGAGCGAAGCTCGGGCTCCGCGCCTGCATCAAGTTCGGTGGCTGCCGCTCTCCCGCCAGGCGAGTTGTGGGTGTGTTGGTTCGCACGAAATATTGTGCAATTTTCCGGACTGTTTTTTTGCTGTGCGACGTCATCCGTTCTGTCTTGCTGTTCTATACTAAATCGTATATGTTAAGGTACTGCTGTACGAGCCGGGTCTTACTTTGGCCGGAAATATTAAGGTCCGTTTGAATTTTAATACCAAGATAATATGTGTATTATATTATCGTCCATAGTGGTACTTCGCTGTCTGGTGCGGTGTGTGTTGGTTCTTTTGTTCTCCTGGTTGACGTCGCATTTGCTGTCTCGTTTTTCAATACTAAATCCTATATGTTAAGGTACGCGTAGAAGTACTGTTGTACACGGCGAACTACTGTTGTCTCGCCCCCTGTGCGTTGGTTTTGTTTGCTGCTGTTTTCCTCTCCACGTCGTGCCTGCTGTCTCGCTTTTCAATACTAAATCCTATATGTTAAGGTATGTGTTGGAGTACCTGGCATGCTGCTGTCTCGCGCCGTGTGTGTTGGTTCTGTTTGCTGCTATTTTCCTCGCCACGTCGTGCCTGCTGCCTCGCTTTTTACTACTCAATCCTATATGTTAAGGTTCGTGTAGGAGTACCTGGCACACTAATGTCTCGTGCCGTGTGTGTTTCCGCGTCACATTGTCCGAGCTGTTTCACTTTTTAAGTACCAAATGCCGTGTACGAGTATGTCTTGGTTCGTGCCAGTTGTGCGCATTTGCCCCGTCGGACTGCCGTTTGCTGCTGTTCTCCTTTTAGACATTACCCCTGTTGTCTCACGTGGCTTGTACCCTCCGGCAAGGTGTCTGCGTGGATTTTGGTTCCGTTACAGCAGTGCTGTCCACAGATGTACCCCTGGCTGTTGCTCTGCTATTACACGATGTACAAATACGTTACTGTAGTACTGCTAATAATGTTACTGCTGCGGTTGGTGTATAGCTTGACCGTGTCCCCGTCCTCCCCGTCCTGCTGTCCAACACGCGACAGGTAAATCTCAGAACAGCTTGCACCGTCTGAGCGGCGCGCAGGAACAGAAGTTCAAGCGACAACGCAGGGAAGGGGCTAAAGTGACGCGTGGGGAATGGATGGCTTCGACGGTCCTGAGCGATCGAGAGAAGCGGTGCGTCACGCGTGCATGGGCTAGGCGTGAAGAGAAAGTCTCGAGGCAGTTCACACTTCGGAAGTCCTCGTAGTTCACCTGGGGTAGATCAATGCTTCCCCCCAGAAGCCCTGAGCCCTCTGCATCCCCAAAGCTTGGCGGCATGCGGTAGAGCCCGGCGGCGAGGCGGCCGAGGCGATAGGCTTCTAGCTCAAAGCTTCCTTGGTACACCACCGTCACGGCGATGCCGACCACAACCTAGCATTCACGGGGTGTTATGCGTTGACGGAATTGGGGCTTGCGTTCGCACGGCTGTAGAGGTTTCACCCTATAGCATCTATGGGGATCCATTCTACGGGAGGGGGGGTCACGTTTTGGGGTCTATTGTGTTTTTTCAGCGACTAGGTAGGGCTCGCTTGCATGAGTCACGCCCCTGTTCCTTCACGCAACGGAATTGGGGGTTACGTTCGCAGGTAGCAAGCACGTGTATTTTTATATTCCATTCCTTGTTTACCGCTCGAAGCAGGCGATGTGCAGCACGAACTTCACTGTCGATCACTCATAAAACATGTGGGAATCAATTATTTATTCCGCTCCCACGTCACCACATATACATATATATGAGTGTTACACGGTTGAAGCGGCTATTATTTCCTGCTAAAACGTTACCTTTTCCGCCGCGAGATTCGCCCCAGCATCCCGCCCGGTTCCCGATAATGGACTCCCCGGCCGCCTTTCGCCGCTGCTATAAGGGCCGACTTCGAACGAGTGCGCTTTGCTCTGCCCCGCCTGAAGCTCGCACGTTTCGACTTCCAAGAGACACGTGCGTTTCGTAGACGCGACCAGCAATCCCCGGCGGCGCACCTTGTGTGTTTTTTTGTTATTGGTACACGAACGAACACAGATAGAAAAAAAATTGGCGAAGCGCGCAGAATTCAGTGTTGCGAGAGTAAACTAAGCTGGGGGGGGGGGTGGCCTTCGGGCAAAAAAAGCCGCTGAAACGCACAGTTCAGTAACTTCGGTACCACAAAAAAAAAATGGATGCTACCAGCGACACCTTCCAACAACCCACAACACAAGAGTACTAATGAAAACATTACCCCCCACACATACAGTACTACCTTTCCTTCTTGTCATCGCTTCCGTTTCTTTTCTTTTCTTCCTATTTGTTGCCAATAGTCTAGCGTGCTGGCTTGCTTGCACTTTTTTGTAGTTTGCCCGCGTGTTCGTTGCGGTTCGTTGCATGGCAAGTCATCTAGCTGTATTTGCGATACGTAATTATCTCTTGTCTCGTGGTTGGTGGCCACAGAGCTAGACTATAGTCTCTCTGATAGGAGGCATCGGCACGGACACCGGTTGGGTTCGATGTAGATGGGTGAAAATATCAGTTTTAATGCGAAGAACACACGCAGCAGTACCGATCCTGAGGCAAGGAACGCATATATATATATATATATATATATTGATTGTAGGTTTTATTCGTTTTTCCGAAAGGGTGTGCGGCCTACACTATCTCCAGTACAACAGCTATCGAATTTCTTATTTCCCCGTAATTTTCACGTTAAGTGCCTTGGTTCTTTCTTAAGAGGGGGTCGACAGTGTATTCCAAAGTTTAAGAGGGCAAAATATAAGTACCTCCTCCGGGTCGAGTGCCCCCACCGCCTCCATTCCAGACGCGACCAGATTTCTCTCCCCGCTGGCGGCGCCCGATAACCACCCTCCCGCCACCGCCGCCGATTTCCCCGCCTCCCCGGTTAGGATGTCGACGGCGTTAAATTCGGTGTTGATGCTCTTGTTGCCTCCGCGGTTGTGTCGGCTGCGAGGTGGGGTGCCGCCCTCGACCGTGAGGCTGGTTGAAGACACGGAGCACCAGTCGTGACCCGTGCTGTTACCTTCCGGGGTAAGGCAGTAAAGGGATGGGCAGACGTCTGCTACGAGAGAGGTATAGCACTTTTTTGCAACAATATATATACATATACACACACGTATATGTTTTTTGTTTCTCTGATTTTCTGGACGCCTCAACGCCTTTGCAACTGAACAGCCGTTTTGGGGACAACATTACTTTATTAATAGTATAGGAAGGGGTTTTGGGGGCGGTAAAGGGGTCAAGTCAATATCGCTAGAAAATGTTCAATCTTGGCCCTTTTTTTGTTTTTGTCGTTTGCAGTAGTGGGGACAAACACCAGCACATACATTGACGCTTGCCACGATAGAGGTGAACCCCTTTTTTTTCTGAGGTTCTTCATATTTCGGAGCTAAAGCCTTCTCCCGAAAACCGAACTTGGAGAAAAGCAAGACTGCTGTGCGATACCGGATGAAAGCCCCCCATATGGCCTAGGTACATCCGACGAGAATCATGAAAAAAAATGTCCTTTTTTTCCCGACGATTTTGGGTTAAGGAGCCCCGCCATTCAAAACATATTTTCGCCAAAAAAAGGTATACCTGAATACCTCTATCGTAGCACGCGTCGTTTTTTTTTGTATATTCATCTTTATTTTTCTGATTTACGGGGCGCCTTAACCCAACGTCGAAGGAAACCATTTTTTTTTTTTTTTCTGGCGGATTTTTCTTTCTTCTTCGTTTTTGCAGCAGCGTGGCCTAGGTGAGGGCGGTCCCAAGAAAAGGCGGTCATTTCGACACAGGGCGGTAGAAATCGGTTTGGCGCGACCGTAGCCCTGAATGCAACTGCCTGTATACAAAAACAGGGCGGCCTCTCGACATGGGGCGGCCAAACCTCGTTCGCGCCATACCGGATTACACAGGACTCACTACTGCATGCTTAGGAGTCCCCCCACGCTAGAGGTGCATGCAGCAAACTTTTCCGCGGTTCGAACTTGAGGAGCTCAACATTTCACCCGGAACACGATTTCGAAAAAAATCGTTCTCGCAGCCCAACCGGCATTTCTACAAGCATGCGCTAGTGCCAGAAGAACTGTTGTATCCGTAGCGTTATCATGCTAGCAGTTAGTTCGACGCTTTGAGGGAGCTCAACCGGTCAGAAGCGTTTTGGCCCCCAAAAATGTGCGACCCCTACCGCACTATAGAGAGATGACTCTTAGGACGTGAGTTTTTTTTGTTTCTTTCATCGGGTTGTCATTTCGTTTTTCGGGGGATGGGGGGGGGAAAAAAAACAAAAACGATGTACCTCTGCCGTACGTAGTAGAGTTGTGTCAGAGCAGGCGACGAAAAGCGCCGAGGCGAAGCACGAGACGGGGCAAGTGGCAAGCGTACACGCGGGGTGCTGATGATCGAGTTCACCGCGAACAAAAGCAAAACGGGAAGTGTTGGTATTCTATCGGTTTCGCCGCCGTTTGTATCGACTGTGCGGTGGAGCGCCCTCGACAGGTAGGCTCGTCGAGGACACCGAGCACCAGTCTTGGGGCAGTGCTTCCTGTCGGTGTGTGGGTGTGGAGGCATTCCGCGGCAGGAGTTGCACTGTGAAACTCTCTTTGGGCCATACTTTTTTTGTTCCGGTGGATCTCCTGCACTATGGAACTGACGGGGTTAGTACGGCAATTGCATACGAGTACATGTTTGTTTTAGGACTAGCGCGTACAAAAATGTTGGTCGTGTTACGCGAACGAACGCCTTCGAAGTCATGTTAGGACTAGCGCATACAAAACTGTTGGTCGGGTTGCCCGGAACGAACGCCTTCGAAGTCAAGTTTCGGGTGATGATGATGTTGATGGTATTGAGCTCCTCCTCGTGTTAGAAGCTCTCAGAAAATTCTTAGAATCTGCTTCACCCGCTACCACCGTGGGATGACTCCGTGATAGTAGAGAATTTAGGGAAATGGGGGCGAACGCCACGGAGGCGCGGTGGGCGGTGTAAGGGGACACAGAGTGTCCCCTACAGGTCTGCCAATTGAGCAAGTCCTCGGAGAGTACTCACTTTCTTAGCCTTAGGAGAGGAGAGACGTAGCTTTATCAGATTCCACCAGAGCCCCGGATGACTTCTGGGAACGGAGGCACGTGCGTCCGTTCTATCTCTTGACTATCCCGAATACAAAACGCCAACCTTATCATACGAAAACCGGCCAAAATTTCTCAATTCAGATAATTACAGGCCTTTCGAGGCCGTATCTTAACAACGGGGTAAGGTTGCGAATCGCGAAACACCGGTTCTTTTGAGGCAAGGGACGCCATGACGCGACACGGTAGTGGCTGTGGACCGAAACTCTTCTGAGGCTTCTTCCTCTTCTTCTTCGCTTGAGGAGCTCTGAAGAATAAAAAAAACATGGGAGTGACTTTCCAACTAAAAAACAAAAAAAATGGGGGGTAAAGTAGTCCGATGAAACATAAAAAAAAACTATTGTATCTTGTATGGGAAACACGTACTACATACAGAGTAGGTGTATGCTTTTCATCACGTGAGGAGCTCTGAGAAAAAAAAAAAACTAGGAAAAAAAAAAGGCGCATCACATCAATCCTTTGAACCGGTTAACCCCTTTTTTAGCACCGCACTCCCGACATGGGGACAAATTACTCGGACTTAGACCAGAATAATTTTGGGAGTTGGATATGGGTCAAGAGTGACCACCCCCCGACGCACGCTACGATAGAGGCATCATTTTTCGTAACCTGAAATGTTTTCTGAATGACAGGGCTCCTTGACCCAAAATCGTCGGAAAATACGCCCCATTGATTGTTTTTGCATGATTCTCGTCGTGTACCTAGGCCGTGGGTTTTTTTCATCCGGTACGTAGCAGTTTTACTTTTCTCTCTTAAATCAGTGTTTTGCCTTAGAGAGGTCTTAACCCCTTTACAACTGGAAACCCTTTTTGGGGACAAAATTACTTGGATTTTGTATTCGGAGGGGTTCGGGGGCTCTAAAGGGGTTAAGCTCCCAAATTGAGGGGTATTATTAGAAAAAAAAGTAGTGCACCTCTATCGCAGCACGCGCCCGTCCCTAGGCCACGGTGGGGGGGGTCCTGACCTTTCACTGACCCGTTTTGTAGTCACTCGCCCGAGTGACTCGACTCCGTACCTCACTGAACAAGAGAGACGTTCGACGGTTTGTTTTGACGCGGTGTGGGTGAGATGAACCTTTTCACCGCGGTTTCATATCGCTAAAAAATAAAAGAAAAACACGAAAGTCTTTTAAGACCGGGCAAAGGAACAGGGGGGAGGAGTCACGCGCGCGAGAGTGACCCCGAACAAGAAAAAAAAAAAGAAAAAAAGTGACCGCCTTACGTTAGCCCTGATCCCTCTTACATATAAAAGAACGAGTGGTTTGAAATAGTATGGGTTAATGGAATTTCACCTCCCCCCCAATACTATTTATCCCCCCGCCGTCCATGGCATCAATTTAACGTACTCTACGGCTCTCGATATGCAAACCTTAACATCAGAACTTGCTTATTGCAAAAATAAGTAAAAGAGGTTGGTTCAATACAAGAACCAGCAAGCCGAAAAGTAAGAAGAGTGACTTGCATCGCCCCCGAAAAAAGGGAAAATTAATTTTATGCCTTTTTTCTTTTTAAAGTTTTTAACCCCGACGTTAGCGTTGGCCATACCTTCGCTTGCGCTGCTGCCGAAACTCGCCGGGTGTGCTTGTTCCTCGACCGCCTCCTTAGCCTCTGCCGGAAATTTTTTCTCCTGAGAACCGACCCCGAGCGAGGCAGGGTGAACCTCCTCCCACGAACCAAACACTTTCCGCTGTCCTTCCATGGCACCGCCACTAGCGTCGTCTACGTCCTCCACCCTATCTTCGTTCGCCCTAAGGCCGTCTCCTTTTGCTGACCTGCCGTCACGTCCGGGAGTCGAGTTTCGCTTTCTTTGAAATGCGCTGCTTTCAATAGTAGCACGGGACGGACTCGTTACAGCCTGTTGGATGTCTCCAGCCGTCGAGTTTCCCCTTCCCTGGCCGGACGCGTAGCTTCGAATACCAACACGGGACGGGTTCGTTATAGCCTGTTTGCTACCTCCAGTCGACGAGGTTCCTCTTCCCTGAGGAGGCGCGCTGCTTCGAGTATCAACACAATATGGAGTTGTTACAGCCTGTTCGCAATCTCCGGTCGTCGAGGTTTCCCTCCCCTGGGGGGACGCGCTGCTTCGAATTGCAACACGGGAGGAAGTTTTCGTAACGTTTTTGCTTCCCATGCACGACGTTTCGTCGCCGATTTCACGTGCATGGACATCACCCGCGCCGTCGCTGCTACTGCCGCCGCTGTTGCTTACTTCTTGGGCGTGGGTAGATAATAATGCTTTATCTGCGCTTACCGTCGGTGTGCTTTCTGCACTGGTGAGGAAAGGCGCCGCTACCGCTGTGGGTGGTTCTTCTTCCTTTGGGACCAAAAGCGCTATTTCCTCCCCCCCTTCTGCAGTATTTTTGGCAAAATTTAAGCTCACTGCATTGTGTTTGGCAGGGGTCACGCTTACCGCCATGTTTTTGACAGGGGTGGTGGTTGTAACACTCGTCCTGGAAGGGGCGCTTTCTTCCGCTAAGGTGCGTGCCTGAGTGGACGAAACAAGAATGGCGTATGCGGTGTGCTGGTTTAACCTCGAAAAAACGTCGCTCTGCCCTCTGCACAGACGCAGAGCCACCTCCTGTAGGATAGCGAGGGATTGCGTCATGGTTCTACCGAGAGGAGTGTCCTCCTCGCGCACAAAATAACGGGCTAGTACCTGGTGCGCGATCTCCTTGAGACGTTTCCGCGGTGAAACGTTCGCGTTGGCCGCTGTGTCATCCGCTTCGTTAACCTCTCCCGGAACGTTCCGCAGACCCTTCCCACCATCCGCAATCTCGGTGGTCGCTATCATTGACAACTCAGCTCCTTCATCCATCCTCGGTGTGCTGACCGTCGCTGATGTTGACAAAAATGGACCTCCTTGATCTACCACCCCAGGTAGCCCCGGTTTCCCGTCGTCACTTACCTCCAACCCTCCCGCAGCCAGACGCTTAACATCATGCTCGTCAAACGCGTTGGCCACCCGAGTCGCGAGATCCTCCTCACAAGACTCGTTCTGACCTACAACCGCAGCAGCAGTAATTCCACCCGCGATTTCCACTCCAGCCTCAACTATGTATTTTTTCTCGTCGACACTACCCAGGGCGCCCCTGCCACGAATTTCGTTGTTTTCCTTTTGGGGTGAGGGGACCAGGGTTCCATCGCCGGAGCCATTTTTGTTGGCCTCCTTGCTTTGACTGGCGGCCAGCCAAGTATGTCGAGCGTCCTCTCTCGCATCAGCTTCTCGAAGCAGCTGCTCATGTTCTTCTCCAGCCGCGTCGTCCTCGTCCTGGTAAAGCATCGGACGTAGTTTCCGGTCTAGCACCAGCCACACTGATTCTTCCTCGATTCGCTCGGCTGACAGCTTCAGCTGCGCCTCAACCCCACGCCTCATGCGCGCGAGAACACCCCTAGGCACGCTTGTAACATCTGCTTCTTCCGCCGGAGACACTGAAGCGGCAACGGAGCCTGAAGCAGCAGAATCGGCGTTGCCTGCCCCTTCTTCTAAGGTCGCTGCTGCTTCCGACTTCGTCGCCGGGTCGGTTCTCGGATCGGTGCCAGGATCTGTGATACACGCGTCTTGGCTTCCACTATCTGGCCGGGGAAAACGTTTCGTTGTCTTACCGGTGCTCAGGCCGGTACCCGGAACGATACCCGGACCGGTACTAGGACCGGTGATGCACGCATCTTGGCTGTTCTTATCTAGCCGCGCGAAGTGGTCCCCGCT
>JABAKD010000015.1:7275966-7423466 GCA_012845835.1 Undaria pinnatifida | reverse complement strand
TCGTCGACTCGGGCGAATGGTAGCTCTACACCTTTCTGAGGCGAAAAAACTTGATTTTTCGAGGGAAAAAAAGTGATAATCTTGCGTACGTACCCGACGAACAAGCCCATGGCCTATAGGTGAGGAACGAAACATACAACGAAAACAAGGAGTGAAAATTAATTCCGACGACGACTGATTCTTCTATGATAGCCCCCCCCCCCAAACCAGCGTTTTTGTTTAACGAACGTTTTCATGGCTGCTCGACACAAGGAAAACACAACTGAAAACCAAGTATTCACATATTTTCTTGCGTGCAAAGGTCTATCGACTGATGACGTCGGGGTGTCGATGGACACTGTATTTCAGGAGATACGACCGGGAGCTGGTTTTGGAACCGGCGATTTCGTTAAAGAAACGTTGGGGGGGCTACCGTAGAACGGCGCCAACAATGGTGGGTTAAGGAGCCTCCGTCGTTCGAAAAGAAAAAAAAATGCTATACACCTCTATTGTACCACACGTCTGTGCCCGGTGGGCAAAATGGGTGTACAGTACTAGAATACCGTACTGTAGGCTTTGGGCTCTAGGCTTTAGGCTTTCTCGGTACCCACCTTCTGTAGCAGCGCGAGCAGGAACGGTTTTCTCTCGTGAAGAACGTCGTGGCCAGCCTTCACCCAGCACGTGTGCGTGCGAAAACCCGATTCTCCCTGTGCCCTCCTTTCAGCGCTACCCCCGTTTCCTCCTTCTCCACCCGCGGCACAACTCTTCACCCTCGAGGCGGCTTCGCCGTCGCTGCTACTCCTAGGTCGCGGCTCCAGGCATTCAAGCACGCTCCCCGCTTCCGCATCGGCTAGGTTTTCCTGCATCCACTACAGCAAGCGTCGATAACGAGATGTACAAGAACGAACGGATCTATTTTCTTACAAGATTCCCCTTCGGCGTGTGGTTGGTTAGCTTGAGACCCCGGGGGTTGTCTGTCGCAAATTGCAAAGGAGAAATACCGACGTTCTTATCATCTATAACCAGGTACAGAATCTGAAGGGATGATGTGTATCGACGCTCTGACCCGGTGATAAGAGCTGCAGAGCCTCGATACACATCATTTCTGACGCGTGCTACGATAGAGGTTCACCACTTTTTTTCTGAGGCTCCTCAATTCGGGAGTTTAAGACCTCCCACAAAAACTGATTTGGAGAAAATTAAAACTACTACGGGATGAAAAATCCCATGGCCTACGTAAAACGACGAGAATCTTGCAAAAACAAAATGTCCTATTTCCGACGATTCTGGGACAAAGAGCCCCGTCATTCAGAAAACTTGTCACTCTTCAGACGAACGGTGAACTACCTCTATCGCAGCGTGCGTCTTCTTCAGGTTATGAGCCACAGAAGTCATCCCACGGTGGGGTTGCAGTTGTTAGAATAATGGTTTGTGGCCGGTTGAGCTCCTCAAGTTTTGGAACTATCGGTTATTACGCTAATCTTACGAGTACATTTGTTGTAGGACTAGCGCGAAGACATGATGGTCGGGTTGCGCGGACGGATGTCTTCGAAGTCGTGATTCAGATGAAAAATATTAGGCTCTTCGTGCTTGGAGCTCAGAAACTTTCGCTGCATCTTTAGCGTGGGGTGGCTGTACGTCGAAGAAAAAGATGAAGAAGAAGCACGCCCAACCTCGTAAGGCGAAACACGTGACAAATCGTACTTTCTGCAGATGGAAAAAAACTTACAGAAAGAAGCAAGCTTACAGGCAGCGTATCTTATCTCTGCATAAGAGGGCACGCCCGACCCCCCACAAAACGTGATAGCCGACGAAGGCAATGCACCTACTGGTGAAGGAGCAACGCGAGCAGGGACTCAATCAGCCAAAATGCTTGGAATTGAACTATACTTTATTTAGGGGTTGGAAAAGAGTTAACGAAAAAAAGAACCCGAGGGAAGGATTGTCGTGTACACAAGAGAACACGTCCGACACAGTGAGGTTGTAGCAGGACGAACCGTACTGCTTGCGGAAGAGGGAAAACTCTGTGAAGGGCCACATTACAACGAAACGAGTATACGGAGGTATATAGATAACATTATTTCTATCTACCCAAGAAAGCACCCCCCAATCCAGCAAAGTCATACGTTGACTAATCGTGCCATACCTCGTGTTGAAGGAGTAAAGCGAGCGGCGACCCGATCAGCGCATCCTCCGTACTTTGCACCATCAACAGCGGCAGCCCCAAGCGCCGAGCATCTCTGGCCATGGCCCCGACATCACTACCCACGCGTTCCGAAAAAGGCTGGTGTTTTCCGGCAACCACCCGACCAGACAAATGCTGTTTTTCCCCCTTCTCCGAGTTAACGCTGCTGAGACAATCAGAGCTGGCTTCATCATCCAGCGTGCCGAGCATACCACTAAGAGTCGACACACTCGCGGCCAAAGCTAGCTGTTGCGCCCTTTTTTTCTCCACTTCGTGGGCCTTGTGGCGAGGATACGAGCTTTTTCTGGCCCTGCCCTGATGAGATGGCTGTCGACGACCGTCGTCATCTTCAGGTCTACCCGTGTGGCTGTTGCCTCGCGCTCGCGCCGCTTGTTCGGCGCACTCGTCATCGAGAATACTTGCAGTGATCTGACCGTGATGGAAGCGCTGCTGCTGCTGCTGCTGCAGCCGCCCGAGCAGTCGCTGTCTTCTGCTTGTATGTTTCTCTTCAATTTCTCTCAAAACCACGTCGATGTCGACTCTTTGGTCGTCGTGCCTTGACGAACTTGAAGCATCTTTCACGCTACGGGTTTCACCGGATTCATATTCGCCGGGGAAAAACACTTCTGAAGATTCACCGCCGCTGCTGTTAGGCATGTTCGCGGAAACGGGAGCATCCAAGCAGAAGGCCTCTCTGGTGGCGAGAAACTCGTTTGGAACGGCCTCAGATATCGCTGTCGCTGTCGCTGTTGCTGCCATTGTTATTGTTGCAGGCGATATTGGTGCTGCCGCTGCCGACATCGCTTCTGCAGCTGCTGTCGTCGCGGCACCTGCTGAGGTCTGCAGGCCCCCGTCAGATAGAAGAAGCGATGTGACTGCTTCCACTCTGGCGAGTCCGTCGCTCTGGCCGCAGAAGGCCTGCCTCAAAGTATGAATATCCTGGCCAAACGTGTGTGTACAGCGTGGGGTACAATCTATTTTGGTGACGCCTCTTATTTCGCGAAAAACGCCACCATCGCGTCGCATGACACGACTGCTCGGAATGAAAACTAGGGTACCCCGCCCCCCTGCCACCACCAACTTTACGGTAGAATAAATCACTTTAAGGATTGTTTTACCATCACCAAACTTACCGCAGAATAAATCGATTTTAGTCCGTTTTTTTTCCCCGCGGATCCAGGCTACGGTACGGGGGTCCCTCTTGAGGCTCTTTTTATGCAGCGACTCGGGGCCACTCGCGCTAGTAACCCCTCTGTTCCTTTCGCGGTACTACTAACTTTTTCGTGATGTTTTAAATTAACGATATCTATCTGTAATGGAATGGTTAACGTACACTGGGCCAAAAAGTCGCCTACAGTGTTTTTTCAGTGGAGTATCGAGTCACTCGTGCTTTTAATAGGGCCTGAAGCCCGGTAGCAAAATTGGCGGTACGCGCCCCACCGTAGCCTTGGTCCTCGGCTTAGAGCCACTGGTGCCAATGGCTACATTTCACACGTCGTACAGATCACCGATCCCCACTTGATGATGTAGATATTTCAGGGAAGATCTGTATGATCTGGCTATCATGTTGCCGGGTGGGAGCGTACGATCTGCGTGATCTAGTACACGTTTCCGCGGTTGGATATGTACTCTCTATGTACCGACAGATCTTTGCGCAACACCTCAGAACGGCAGATACAATATGTACAGAATAAAAATCTAGATCGTGATCTGTCTGAGGTTACGCTGCCGTTAGCCTACTATTTTCGCGGGTATTCGGCTTTTTGGGCTTCCTTATTTCGCGCTATACTGTTGGGCTTTCTCATGCCGTGAGATACTCCGCCACGAAATCGTTGGTGCTTCATGGGATGAAAATGCCCCCCCCCCCCCTCCCCTGGCCTCGGGGTCCGCTCACCTGCGAAGCCTGTTTTTCTAACGTCACGAACCCGTTGACAAGCACGAACCCACCAACACGCAATCCACTACGGTGAAGCGCCGCAGCCAGCGAACTACTCCCAGAGTCCCCACCACCACCACCACCACCACCACAACCACCACCACCACCACCGCCACCGCCACCACCACCACCACCACCACCACCACCACCACCACCACCACCACCACCACCACCACCACCACCACCACCACCACTACCACCACCACTACCACCAACACCAACACCACCACCACCACCACCACGACCACCACCACCACCACCACCACCACCACCACCACCACCACCACCACCACCACCACCTCCACCACCACCACCATCACCACCACCATCACCACCACCACCTCCACCACCACCACCACCACCACCACCACCACCACCACCACCACCACCACCACCGCAGCCACCCCCCCCTACAGAACCGGTGCGGCTGCCGCGGACGTGTCCCCGCCCTATCGTCCCACCACCGCCGCAACCACTTTGGCCATCCAGACACACACCACCACCGCCGCAACGATCCCCAGCATTGCGTGCCGGGGGGGCGGCCGAGAGCCGAGAATTGACAGCTAGGTGGAGGAGAGAGTTAGCCCCAGTTCCGAAACCGACAAAAATAACCGGGGTCGACTCGGATGTAAGCCTGTTGACCGGGGTTGGGGGAGCGGTAGACAATGGATCCACCGGGTTCGGTTGGTTTTCCCGGTGTCCTGCCCCATTCCGTAGTGGAGGGTCCGGGTTTGTTGTTTTGGTTTCCCCTGGTACTGTTGCCGCTGATGACACGTCGGAGCCCGATCGAACGGCGGCGGCGCTTGCTGCCGTGTCCGGAAGTTTCTCGGAAGATTTGCAGGGGCGGGGCTCCATTGTTTCACTACCCGAGGGTATTTCGCCATCCAACGGTGTTTCGTTAACGTAAGGTGTTTCTTTGACCGATCGATTTTTGTTGACCGGCCGTGTTTCTTTCACCGATCGTTTATCGTTTGCCCACCACGGTGTTTCGCCAACGGGGGTTGTGTCGCCAACGGACGGGGTTTCATTTACCGATCGTTTTTTGTCGATCGGCGGTGTTTCTTTGACGGGCCGTTCTTCGCTGGCCGACCGTTTTTCGTTTTCCGATCGTTTCCCGATTACCGACGGACGGTGGTCGTGCTCCGGGACGAGCTCGTGTCCTTCAAGAAGATGCTCTAGAAGAGTGGACACACAAAACGCGGTCAGCTATGCGAAGGCGGGTAAAATCACACGGAGAACGGCACAAGGAAGGTCGGAGGTCGGAAACGAAAGGCTCGGGTCGTTGGAGACAACTATATCAAACAACGGCCGTTGAGGGGTATGAAGGAAAAGGGTGGCCACTAAAGAAAAAGAAAGAATCAGGGCTTTCACGGGTCATGACCCGACCCGCGGGTCGGGTCAAGGGGGTTTCAAAGCATCGCGGGTCGGGTAGGGTCGGGTCATAACACTTTAACATCTCACGGATCGGGTCAGGTCGGGTGAAGAGGTTTCAATATCTCGCGGGTCGGGTCGGGTCGGGTCAATAGGCTTCAAACTCTCGCGGGTCGGGTCGAGTCGGGTCAAGAGTTTTCAAAATTCAGCGGGTCGGGTCGGGTCGGGTCGGGTCAAGGAGTTTTCAAAATCTCGCGGGTCGGATCGGGTCATGACCCGCGAGATGTGGGTCACTCGCGGGTCAAGCCATCATGATCCACGAGTTATTTTCGGCTGACCCGCGGGTCAAACCCGCGGATCTGGCCCGCGGATCCGCTTTTTTCAAACTTACAGCTGAGGGCCATTGCCGTGCAGACGCCCCGCGGGTACAACCCGCGGATCCGTAAATCATACAAAACTTACTGCTTCCTGCCTCTCTCGTGCCGATGTTCCGATCATATGTCATCACAGCGTGTAGAACAATCACCAGGCAGTACCCCTAGCTACTCATACCAAGGTATACAGTGTGACGCAAATCCCGTGCCGGCTGAAGCCGTAACAGTAGTAGAAATAATACGGTCATACCAGTACGATTGTGACCAAACGTAAAAAGACAAGGGCAGTCGTCGTCGAAGCAGCAGCAGCAGCACTGGCAGCAGCAAGCACCAGCAGCAGACCTCGGATTCTCGCGGATCGCAGCCTCTGCTGACAGATCCACCGCCCCAGTTGTGGGCTTGCTGCCGGAGGCGGCTCAGCTAGGCTGCTTGCCGGGGCTGGAGACTGCATAGTAGATAGATAGAAGATAGATACATAGCTGGCTCGAGAATTATAATACAAGTACGAAATGTGACCAAACGTAAAAAATGAAGAGCAGTCGTCGTCGAAGCAGCAGCAGCAGCAGCAAAACAGCAGCAGCACTCTGGCAGCATCAAGCACCAGCAGCAGACAACGCATCCTCGCGGATCGCAGCCCCTGCTGACAAATCAACCGCCCAGTTGTGGATTTGCTGCCGGAGGTGGCTCAGCTAGGCTGCTTGCCGGGGCCGGAGACTGCATAGATAGCTATAGCTCGCTCGTCGGGTCGCTCGTCGGTTCGGCCCGGTGGTCTAGGGCTACGGGCGTGGCTAATTGCCAGCGCGTGTGGGTTGCGATTTCTCTATCATTTTTCGCGCACACATCACAAAATAAATGCTGCTGCAAACAATGATACCGGTAGAAAGAACCATAGAGCACAACATCCTGGAAAAAGTACGAGGGGCCAAGGACCAACCAACCCACCAACGTATACATGCTTTGACCCGTGACTTTTCGACTTTGACCCGTGAGAAATGTCACGGGTCAAGTCGACCTGACCCGCATGAAACCCGTATATCGCGGGTCACCCGAATTGTGGCGGGTCGGGTCGGGTCGGGTCAGGAGGTTTTCAAAATCTCGCGGGTCGGGTCGGGTCGGGTCAGGAGGTTTTCAAAATCTCGCGTGTCGGGTCGGGTCCGGTCAAGACGTCTCGAAATTCTCACGGGTCGGGTCGGGTCCGGTCAAGACGTCTCGAAATTCTCACGGATCGGGTCGGGTCAGCTGACCCGACCCGACCCGACCTGACCCGACCCGATCCGACCCGACCCGACCCGACCCGACCCGACCCGACCCGACCCGACCCGACCCGACCCGACCCGACCCGACCCGACCCGACCCGACCCGACCCGACCCGACCCGACCCGACCCGACCCGACCCGACCCGACCCGACCCGACCCGACCCGACCCGACCCGACCCGACCCGACCCGACCCGACCCGACCCGACCCGACCCGACCCGACCCGACCCGACCCGACCCGACCCGACCCGACCCGACCCGACCCGACCCGACCCGACCCGACCCGACCCGACTCGACCCGCGAGATTTGACCGGACCCGTGAAAAGCCCTGGAGAAAATGGCGTGACTGATGCTTGCCAATGCCGTAACCACAAGGCCGCAACCACCACCCAGTCCGACAAATATTACAAGCTCGACATAGAAAGCATTAAAAAAATATGAGCCATCCCGCGGTAGGGCTTATGCTTTTTGGGTCAACCGTTTTTTTTTTTCCGGCCGGCTGAGTTCTTCGAGTGAGGACCTACCGGTCACCCCGGTTAGATTACGACTATACCTTTTTTAGAACTAGAGCTTAGAAGTGTTGCTCTGATTGCGCGAGGCAACCCTATCCAAGTCATGCTTCGGGTGAGATGTTGAGCTCTCCTCATGATGGGAGATCAGAAACTTCCTCTGCGCCCCCAGTTTGGGACGATTCAAAACGTTGGGGTCGATACGAAATTGGGGCCATGCGATATACTGCTGCCATACACCTAACGATCGCTTATAGTCATGTCACCATGCAGAAGGATCAAACCGAAACATCCATTAGTTGACCCCGGGGAGTTTACCTTGTCATCCAAAAACCCTGAGATCCTGAAGCTTAGCACAACTTTCAAACGTTTTTCAGATAAAGTTTACATGTATATTGTCGGACTTGTAAACCGTAAGACTACCGGTAGATTTTTAGCGCGGAATTCATAAGCCGTACGTACGTCACCGATGCTGGTTTTGGCGTAACGGAAACGTCATTGAGCACGCTTGGTTAGAGCAGGGTAGCGTGGGGAGTTCACTACCGGGTTTGAGCCACTCGCACGAGAAGCCCTGTACCTCGCTGACAGAATAGGTTAGGCGATTCGTTCGGCGCAGCGGGGCTAACCTTTCCATTGCGGATCAATCACAAAAGTTAAAACAGCACCAAAGCTTTACGACCGCAAACGGAACAGGGGGGTTACTGGCGCGAGCAACCTCGATCCAGTGCGAAACAAGGCCTCAAAAGTGATCCCCCTACCGCACCCCTGCCGTTAGCGTGGAACAAGCCCTTTCTCGAGTAAGAAATCTAGTCTAAAACCAATATCCATGTTTTTTTTATCGGGGGGACGGTACGGTTTAATACCACCGATTAGACAGTAAACAGTGCACACCTCGCCGTTGAGGGAGATGTTGGCTGGCCAGTGAGTATTGGGAAGTCCAGGGGGCGCCACGAGAAGCACCGTGAGCCGTGGGTGCGCCTGGAGCAAAGGGAGTACCGCGCTCTCCAGTGTATCCAAGGTCTGAAACAGCCCCGGCACCATGACCATGAAAACTGCCTTGCAAGGCAAGTTCGCGTTTATCTCATCTCCTCCGCCACGCGCAGACGGAGTTCCACACTTCAAATTTGCGTTTATCGCCTCCCCGCGGGTACAGGTGGGCGGTGTTCCACCATCCTCTGACCTACCGAACGCAACACTGGTTCGATGACAAGAGCGGTCAGGGGGCTCGGTTTGATGTCGTAGCACCCGGTAGGCGATGACCAGCCCCCTGGGAAAGAAACGGCCGGAGGAGGGGGGGGAGGGGGGGGTACTCGTTTTTTGCTTGCCTTAAGTCCCTTTTGAGCGTAAACCCCGTATCTTTTTCGAGACGGAGAAACGGCAGGGGGAGAGGGGGCGGCGGAAACCGACAGCAACGGTAACAGCGGTTCGTTAGCACACACTTCGTTGATACGTCGGTCAGATTTGGGGGATATTCGATCGTCTCTTTCAACCAACTCAAATTCTAAAGTTCATGGTGGTGGGAGGGACGGACACCAAGAGTAACGAGTACCCGTCGGCACACACTTTGTTGATACATCGGTCAGATGTGGGGGATAAACGATCGTCTCTTCCAACCAACCCAAATTCTGCTGCTTGCAGGAGCGCTGTGGCTTCCGAGACAGCTTTGTTTTGGCACCCCCCCGCGTCCATCGCCCTCTCGTCTTTCCATTGCAATCGGCAGGAAGCGTGTATCTCACTCGGTGACACGTGCGGCGATAGGAGTAGCGCTTTTCAGGCCGAAACATTTCTGACAGATTGGACTCCTCCATTAGACAATTACACTAACAAAGCTACCCAACAAATTCGTTGCAATACCATTTCAGTAGTACAATATTACGATGTTGCCCACAAGATATGGGATTATTCACCGGGCCGAGCGCATTCTTTTTGCTTAAAATAAGTCAGTGTGTAGCTCCTCAATATTGTTTTTTTTCAGAAAAAAAATAGGCGCATGCCTACCGTAGCATGGGGGGATTCCCCCTCACTCGCTATACCTGTCAACGTGAAGAACGCGGTCCTTTCCATTCGTCGCTTCCGCCACAGGATCTTCGCAAGGAAAATACGCTTGCAACGGAATACTCGCGGGGTCTTCAGCCGCTGAATACCCTCCCCAGCTATTGAAGTTCTGTCGCCGATCGACACCACCACCGCGTTGTGGCGATCTACTGTTCTTACCGTTTGTGGTGGTACCGGACAGTCTCGACGTCGGACAAGCGCGCGGCTTACCGTTCCCAGCTGTGACACCATTATGTCGAGGCGTTTTTCTTTTGGCGCATGGGGATTTCCCTGTTTCGGTGGCCTTTCCAACCGCGGTGGCATTATCCGGGGTGGCACTATCCGCGGTGGCAGTGTCCACGGTGGCGTTATCCACGGTGGTACTAGTATTTGCTGTGCCTTCTCTGCCACCTACTTGTTCGCCTCGGTCCCACTCGCCGCCGTCTCTACTGGTTCGCCTCCTTTTAGATGGCGTCCGAATTTTTCCGTCAGCAGGTGCCCTAAGCCTGTACTTGGGCTCCCTAGAAAAAATGGAACCACCACCATGGCGAGCTGCACCTACACGGATGTCCACATTGTCTGAATATATCGCACGGTGGCTAGTTGTCGATGCAGAAGCACCGTCACGCAATCCCGCGAAACGCCACAGGTCATCAGCTTCAAAGTACTCGCGCGGCGGTAGCGGTAACGGCTTGAGCTGGGCAGCACGCTTCGGAATGGTCACGTGCTCGCTTCCCGCAGCTGACGCGTAAGAGGTAATAGCATCCCCGCGTTCGCTAATCACACGCGCATCTGAAGGCCTCCCCAAGCCCTGATACTGGACCTCCAACATACTGTTGGAACGCGAGGCCTCGGCGCTCGAGACAACAGTCTGGACTAACACAGCAGCAGCCTCCTCGGAAAGTGTAAACCCAAGGCTGGACATCCCTTTCAGCACCTCTCTTTTTCCAGCGCGCCCCTTATCCCCTTCGACCTTAAAATGGCGAAAAGCCTCGTCGGCGTTGAGACCCCTTCTTCTGGCGAGACATATCAAACCGCGTAGTTCACGAGCCGCGATCGAGGCCTCCAGCACGATTTCCTCCCTTTTCAATCGTTTTTGCTTCCAATGCGACGATTGTCCCTCACTTCCATTGCTGTTGCTGTGCTTTGGGTGCCCACGTGCCTGGCTTTCACTTCCACTACTGCTGTTACTGTGTTTTGGTTGCTTCCTGGCTGGTTGCAGGAGTACCTGTGTGGGATTAGTGAACCATGCGCAACCGGATCGGTCGATGACGAACTCGGCCTCTAAGCGAGATATGAGAATGCGCGATCTGGGCCACGGGAGACGCCGGCTCCGGGTTTGTTCGCCGACAAACAACGTATCGCTCGCTGCATTCGTATGGTCTCCTGGTATGTTGGTTTTACTCATATCGTCCACGATACCACTCGTTTCACTTTTGCTGTACTCCGTGTCACTCGTTGTACTCCTGTTGCTCACCACATCCGTTGAATCATCCTTGTAATCTGCCATATAACTCGCTTTCCTCTTATCGTCTCTAAGTGTGTTTCTTCTTTGGCGCTGGATAATCTGCCGGTCAGATCCAGTGACAGCATGGTTGCTACGATGCGTTCCATTCTTATCGTCTCCTGGCGTGTTCGTTTGTCGTCCGATACCGTGTCCATCATATCGACCATATCCCATGGCGGTAGTGCGGTCGCTCAAAGACGGTTCATCCTTATCGTCTCGAGGTAAGTTCCTTTGACATCCTGCAACGCGTTGATCAGATCCTGTGGCGGTAGTTGTGGTGTGGTCGCTACGAGGTGACTCCAACCCTCGCCAAGTGTAGGACATCTCGACTAGGTACGCCACGTCCCGCGTTAGTTGGTCAACAAGTGCAGCCGGCTGAACTTGTCCCGTGTAAACCGGAGCGGTAGGCTCTTCCGTCGAGCCTTCTGATCGAGTGCTGGAAATTCCGGAAGAAAACACTGACGGGGAGTCATTACGGCCACGTTTCCGCTCGCTAGTCATAGTACCGGGGCCATCAAGGGTTTCCGGGCCAGTGGATAGCGTGTTTTTCTTCCACGTTGCGGTGTTTTGTTGGCGCTGTCTGTAAGTGTCCTCTTGCCCTTCGTTGCACCTGACGTATTTCCCCGTGATGGTTTTCGAGGGGCGAATGTATGCCTGAAGTCCGGACAACGAGCATCGCCAATCGCGAAAGCCCAGCAATACGTCTAGAGATTTGGCTGACAGGAGCTCCGTTGAGCCGTCGTCGTACCTGGCAACGCACACGGGTGCGTCGCTCGGTATCGCCGGCGACGTTTGCGACGAGAACGACAAAAACGCAGCACGAACAGCGTTTAGTCGCTCAGTTACCTCGAGATTTTCGACGCCCCCTGTCGAGGACAACAGCGAAGACCCCCATTCTGTAGTGTTGCCGGTGATCGATTGATGCTGGGTCTCCGAAGATCTTGAGGCGCCCTGGTATGCAGACGTTCTATTTACAGGATCTGTGGATCCATCAACTTCGCCGCTACCGCTTGCCGAAGAAATAAACGCTTTTCGTACCACTTCTCCTTCCGGTGAGCACCCGACCCATTTGTGTGGTTCACCGTGCTCGAACAGGATCGTGTCAGGTATGCGAAGCTCGCGGCCGGGTACTCGTAGCGTTCTAGTCGAGGTAGGATTACTGCTTTGTGCTTCGGGTCCATCTGCTGCACGTTGCTGATGATGGTCGTGGGATCTTGGTGCAGACGACCACAAAGCCCTGAACACCCGTTGCCATTGCCGTGGTTCGTAGCACATCCGCTTGTCCTCAGCATGGGTAATCGATTCCATGGGATGTTACTACCTACTACTTTCCCCCTTAGCACCCTGAGCAGAGCTGGGACGGTACCAAGCCGTTTGTCTTTTAGGGAAGAAGCACAAGATCGTCGCTTTTCTTTCACCGATTAATAACAAATAACGAAGGTCACGAGCAAAAACCTCCCACCTCCCAGTGACGGACTGAAAAAATCGAAAAATTACCGTGACGGACGCCTGGTACAGCCTTAACTACTAGGTTATAGTGTGGCATGCGTCGGTCGCACGTACGCCCGTGCACGGTGCTCATGTTTTCGTGACGGACCGTCATGAACAGCATGCATGTTTTGTTAGCCAAGATCTCCAAAGATCTCCACAAAAAGACGAAACCGTCACTACGTCTCCGCAGAAAATCGAAACCGTCACTGCAAAAATGCCTCTAAATCTTCATAACAACCTCGGTGGAGGTTCTCTTTTGCGTTCGACAGCATTTTCAGCAGCTTTTCGTGTTTCCGCAATTTCCAGCGAGCGAGAGAGGGTTGGCTACGTGATCCCAGCAGGCGCAACCATGATGACAACGGCGACGGGAGAGGTCATAATGGGTGAGTCCGAATTGCCTCGGTTGCACAGAGACGAACGGACTCGTTCGGTGTTCGTAACTTGGACACGATTTTCGAAAACGTGCGCACAGAAGTTTTGACTGCAAGCCACCCCCAACAGAAGGCGACCACGATGGTCTTCTCACAGCACAGCAGCAGAGACCAGTCCCTTCCAACTTTCCATGTTCTTGAAAGGACTCAAGCATGCACAGGGCAGGCATCACATTGCTCCTTAGGCTTGCCCTCGTTTCAAGATGCCTTACGCCCACCTCGTGCTTGCATCGAGCGCCGTCCGCTCTTTGGTAGCTACTCTTTGGCCCTTGTTCCAAGCTCGCGGCGAGGTGTCAAGTGCCAAAATGCGTAAGGTCTAGCATAGACGAAAATATAATGCTAGTTTTATATTAATATTAATAATGGACTGGTCTCTATGTTTACGTTCAAGTTGGTACAAGGCCCGTTCGCGCACCGTTATGTATACGAGTCGTACAGCAGGCATGCTGTGATCCAAGTATTTACCTTCTGTCAAGATGCACGA
The DNA here is from genome assembly GCA_012845835.1 of Undaria pinnatifida. Classification (NCBI taxonomy): domain Eukaryota; class Phaeophyceae; order Laminariales; family Alariaceae; genus Undaria; species Undaria pinnatifida. Next base: position 7,409,908 of record JABAKD010000015.1, on the reverse strand, counting down.
TGTTACCGATTGCATTGAAGCTGCGCAGTATCATATGTACAGGTAGCAAGTGTGATACGTATCATCCCAGGTACGGTAGCAAGTATGATACGAATGCCAAAGTCGAAAGGGCAGTTGCTGCTGCTCCGGGGATCGGAGCCCCTCCCCGGACAAGCTATCTTGGCTCCTTGACCTTGTATTTCGGGCCGCAGATTATAGGGAGCACATTGCAGTACGCGAAAAGCTCGTGCATGGGGTGAAGGGGGGGTGGAAAGAATGCGGGCGTGCGTACGAGGTGCTTCGTTCTGCTGCGTGCTTCGATAAATAATTTCAAGTTCGACGTCGACGTTTGCGGCTGCCCCGGCACCATGTGTTCACCAGCCGCACGCGGCTGACTTTACACTTTTACGTACGCATACGTAGTGTCAGGTGCCTTATATTCTACCAGTGAAGCAAGGTGAAGGTACTCGGTCTAAGTCGTCTATAACTTCAACGCTTTCTTGAACATTGTCTGGTGCCTGGTACATGCGTAACATAGGCTGAAGTGTGTGTGTATGTGTGTTTTTCACGTCACGCTTTTTTTTCCGCCCATCGACACCCAGCACACCCAGTGTCCCGTGCCGATGCCTCGTCCAAGAGACAAAAGCTCTGTGCTCACAAAGAAACAAAGAGATGTGCATCGCAAATATCGTTAATTCAGACAAAAAAACGAACGTTTTGCCCCAAAGAGCAGCTACCTCTATCTTAGCAGGCGTGACATCATATCGAAAAAAAAATCAATCTAGGTGATCTAGATCGTGATCTCTCCGATGTTTATTTTTTGGCAGCTGTTACTTTGGGGCCAAGCGATCGAACGGCGGCGAATGCAATGTTTCCACCTCGGGCACGGCGTTACACTCGGCAGCAGCGGCAGTAGCGGCTGCAACGGCGGCGGCGGCGTCTGCAAAGCCTCTGATGTTTTTGGCAAAGGTGGCCCCGTCCATCGTGTATGCAGACTCCCCTCCCCTTTCGCTTCTGCCTCCCGTAGCGCATTTTGATGGGTTTCCGTGATATAGTATAGCGTGTTTCTTGGACAAACACTACCCCGGCTCGGCACTGGCACAATTACACTGACACAGTAGATTACTACTGGCAGTATGTGTTCCCAGTAGAGTTAATCTTACGTACGTCCAAGAAACACGCCGTCTTATGTGACGGAAACCCACCAATACGCGTTTCGTGAAGGGACAGCATGCTGCCCTGGTACAGCAGTATTAAGAGCAAGGTGGGAGAGTTGGAGACCGTTTCCGAAATCAAATGCGATCGATTCCTTGAAAAGATCGACGTAATTTACCCGATCTCTTTATCTTTTGGGCGATATTTTTATTATAGCGACGAAATCGCCGCACTGCAAATCCCATGTCGAGGAAGGTGCGACATATGCTGTTACGGCTTTTCGTCGCGACAGCAACGCTCCTTTTCTACGGTGGTGGAAATATCGGCCATGAAACCATCATGTGCAAGATCAGGCATGCCGTGGGACACGTCAAGCTCGGTGGCCTACCGAAACACCCTAGCGCTGAATGCGACATGTCCCGCGGCATGGTTGATTTCGTACACCATCGTTCTATGGCCGAGGTGTTCGCTGGCATTGAAAAGGCAGTTGCTGTTGTGGCGGAGGCCGCATCAGCATGCTCCACCATCCCCGACAACATGCCGTGCTGGTATAATAGGGATAGAGAGCAGTAGTGAAAGCAGTGTTTTGGAGTGTTGAAAATAGTCTCCGGAATCGACAGCGATCGATTCTTTGAAAATATCGCCCGAAACACAACAAAACGATCTCGATCTTGTGGGCGATCTTTGGAAACAGTGCGCTGGCATACACAACTTTAGTAACAGCAGCGTTGGGCTGTTGGAGATCGTTTCTCCGAAATCAACGGCAATCGATCCCTTGAAAAGATCGGTGGAAAAACGCTCGATCTCGACGTTTTTTGGCGATCTTGTGATCAAAATGACGATATCGCCACACTACAATTCGAAAATGATGTGGCTTGCTGTTTCGGCCTTTGTCGCGACAGCCACCTTCCTGTTCCATGTAGGCCAGCACGGCGGCGACGAAACCGTGGTGTACAAGATAAGCTGCGCTGTGGGACACGTCGCACTCTGTGGGCTACCGCAAACACTGTAGCGCACCGAGTCCGACGCGTCCCACGTCGTGGCTGATCCCGTACGCCACGGTTTCATGGCCGATAAGGTGGCCGATATGGAAGTGGAACGTGGGCGTTACGGCGAAGGCCTTGACAGCCAGTGATGGGATGCCGAAATATTACCGAACCGGAAACACACCGTACGCAATACGGTATCAGCATTTTTAGACTATAGGGATACCGTATTCCGGTATTCGATATTTGCCCTTGTCGCTTAAAGAAAAAGCTTACATGTGTAACAAGTTGCTGCGTCATTCCCGATATCGCACTTGTACTGTGGCGAGCTTGTCTTCTTCGTGATTCCAGTTCAACACGGGGACGCGCTCGCTGGCCGGCCCCCGGTGAGAGAGAGACTTGTAGATGCCTCAAGCCTGGACTTGTAGTGTAGCGAACTTGTCTTCTGCTGTTTCATGGTTCAAGTGCGACATGCCCGCCAGCGTTGCTGATCTCGTAAATCACGGTTTCGTGGCACATGCACTCGCCGTCGTGGACGAGGAGGGTTGTTGTGTCGGCTTTGATTTCGGTGGGGATATACAATCGAACGTTTTCCGTCGTACACAGGCGTTTACGGAGAGATCAGGGGTGTGTGCTAGTCAGTATCGTGCATGACCGTGGTCTTTAGACCGTAGACCCTGTCGGGGAGTGATCCCAAGCCACTATACAGGAGGAGGTGGGGTGTGTGCTCTGTGCTGGTGGTTCGCCAAGAATCACGTTTCAAAGAAGAACAGCTCGCCATACTCTCGAATATCATGCCGGGGGTGATGCGGCATGCTGTTACGTTTTTTAAGCTCTTTCTTAAAAAGAGGCGTGATAAATACCGGAATACCGTATTATGGTACTGGCATAGTGCCGATATGATATACCGTACCAATTTCTTGCTGTTGAATCGGTATTCTGATACTGATAACGTATTTTGCTCGGTGTTTCCGGTTCGGTATTGTTTCGGTGCCCGTCTCTGGCAGTTGCCCGTCTCTGGCAGTTGCGCCCTTCGCCGCGGCGTCAACATTTTTTTTTCCACGCCAGCGGGCACATAGGCCACAAAACGATGGCTTTCGAAATCAGCCACTCTGTGGGATGCCTCGCACTCCTTGGACTGCCCACACTACAGTTTAGCCCAACGAGTCTGACGTGTCCCGCAGCGTGGCTGACCGGATACACTACCGTTTCGTGGCCAATGCCATCGCCGACGTGGAGATAGTTGTTCCCGTCGCGGCGAAGGTCGTACCAGCCGGTGATGGAAAAATACCGAACCGATACCGATATCGTATTTCGGTGTTCCTGTATTCGGTATTTGTCATGCCTGTTTTAGATAAGGCCTCCATACCGGTATGCAACTGCATGCTGCATAATCCCCGACATGAAACTTTGCAGTGTGGCGAGCTGGTCTTGTTATGTTTCGTGGTTCTTGAAGCAGCCGCACGCAGTGCACACGTCGCCTTCTTTTGCATATATCGTGGCTTTAGATCTCCCCGGCAGGCACCCGGGCAATTCCCTCTCCGTACACGCCTATCTGAGAGAAAAATCATCTTGATATTTATTTTTCGGCAAAGTTATCCATCCAACCTTTGATACCAGGCATACTTGGAAGTATTACTGTTAAGATAAAACAAAATGTCGGGAGACGGCAGTTTCACCTCTTGACCGACGGTGATGACGGCATTTTTCGAATGGTTTACCTTGATTGACGCCAAACTACTAGGTTTTAGTGTGGTGCGATCGGTTTGACACCCTTGACCGCTGGACGTTTTCCGTTGACTGACCGTCTCCTTACATCTTTGTTGGAGATCGTCTCCGAAAATAACGCCGACCGATTATTTGATATATCGGCGGATAAAAAAGCTCATGTACCACGCAGCTTGCAAAGATGAGTATCGACCCTAAATTCATCGACTTAACAGCTGACGTGTTCAAGCTAATTTTATAAGAATATATTATTCTAGATCTTTTTGTTGGGAAAAAGTAGCGAGGGTTGATTGACACTCTTTCACCAGTTTTTTTGTTGGGGGTAACGCGGAAGGAAGGAAGGAATGCTGGGATGCTGTTACAAACTCCGCCTTGAAATCACCCTCGTCCTCGTAGGCAAGTTGGTATCCACTTTTGTATGTTCGCAGTGATTTCGGTACAATCAGGCCTTTTTGGGAAAAAATCTTAAAGTATTGCATAATGGTGTGTCTTTGCTAAAGAGTAGAGTATCCCAGTAGAGACTTTTTTTTGAAGCGTCACAGGCGTAAATGGGCAGCCAATTAAGATAGCGTTCGTAGAGCATATTAGAACAGATATACACGAGGTATGGAAAAAAGGAAACTAATAATGGAAAAATTGAGCATAGAGCAGAACGGATGCTCCGTATAAGTCTTCCTGTTCCACGTCGGCGAACACGCGGGCCACCAAGCCATGGTCTACGAGATCGACCCCACGGGGGCTAATCTCACTCCTTGGGCTACGTCGCGACGCGTAGAGCGACGTGCATTAGTTCGCCGAGTGCGGCGTGTCCACAGTGTGACTGATCTCGTACACCGCAGTTTGATGGTCCTTGTGTCGACCGACGTGGATGAGGAGGGTGGCTGTCGCGGCGTAGGACGTCTTGTATTGACCGACGTGGAGGAGAAAGGTGGCTGTCGCGGCGAAGGCCGTAATAGCATGCCGCATCATCCCCGACATGCTTCTATTAATAGTGCAACGTGTCGAACAGCTTGGCTGGTCTCATGCTTCTATTAATAGTGCGACGTGTCGAACAGCTTGGCTGGTCTCATGCTTCTATTAATAGTGCGACGTGTCGAACAGCTTGGCTGGTCTCGTAAAGCACGGTTTGACGGTCTATGCTATTGAAAAATTGAACGACGTGTTTTCGCCCACGTGGGAGAGAATTGTTGCTGTCGTGGTCATGGCCGCAGCAACACAATCAGCACCTGCGGCAGTTGTGCACGTTTGAAAATTGGCCTTCGAAAGTTGAACAAGTATTGATCTTTACGGCAGTTTTGTACGTTGAACAAAGTTTTTTACCGTTGAAGATTGGCTTTTGAAAGTTGGAGACGTGTTGGTCCTTACGACCGTTTTGTACGTTGATTATTGGTTTTTGTACCCTTGAAAAATGACTTTTGAAAGTTGAAGTATTGCTCTTTTCGGCAGTTTTGTGCGCTGATTACTGGTTTTTGTACCTTCGAAAATGGTATTTTGAAAGTTACAGAAGGACCGATCTTTTATGGCAGTTTTGTACGTTGAAAAAAAAATGGCGTTGGAAGTTGAAGCAAGCACTGGTCTGTTTTAGCACCACTCCATCGCTTACACCGTTCGGAGTCATACCACAGTACGTAGGGGTGTAACGGAAGTTTCTGAGCTCATAGAACAAATACTACAAAAGCTGTACATTGATAATTTTTTCGGTACTGCTGCTACTACTGCACTCGTGGTACCTGTGACCTGTTACATAGCGATCGGAGTACCACACACAGCTTGCAAAGATGACCTTCGACAAAATCTTCGATCTCATAGCTGGAGTGTATTTTTATTTTTGTAACAACGCCAGGAATGAAGAAAGGAACAACCTAATAAATAGCTACAAGTAGCGGTATATAACAAGTGTAAAATATGGATAGATTTACTACTGCTGCTGTGCATTGATGCAGTGCTTAGTGATAGGTTAGTAGCACGTTTTGGGTTGCAGTGCTTAGTGATAGGTTGGTGGTACGTTTTGGGTTTTGTTAGTACTGTAATGATTTCATTACGCGTGCTGCCCACATCAATAGACTAGTGGTAGTCGGGACGATCTCGAAAGAAAAGTCACTACACTTACTTCCGCATTTTTTCATGCATTTTCATGCATATCGTGTGTTAATCTAGCTGCTCCATTGTTGTAGTCACAAAAATTTGGTGTATCACGCAGCTTGCATGAGTATCGACCCAAAATTTTATCGAACTCACAGCTGACGTGTTTACACCTCTTTTTTTTTCGAAATGCCCTCGTAACATCGCCACCCCTGCCGCGGCAGGCTTGTTTTTGGAACCCAGGCATAGCACCCTGAAACAGCAGTAGACTTCATCGCGTTCTTGCCACCCCAGGCATACCAGATAAAGTACCAAAATTATTAGCTGATACCTTTCTTTGGCGTGGTCTGCATTGTTTTTCTTCAGATAATCCAAGCCGCGCGAAGGGTCGTAGCCTTAAGCCTGGGTTAGGGTCGGGGTCAGGGTAAGGGTTAGGGTTAAGGATGGGTTGGGTCTACGCGTTTTTGTGACCTGTAAAAAAAACACTCACACACAAAAGCTAGCCTAAAACCCTCTAAGAAGCGTGTGATATAATTGGTAGTTTATGTGGTGTGCTTGGGGTGGTGAGACCAGTAAAGCCACCTCCCGTAAGAAGCGGCAACATCAACACACGTGCTCGTACGATGGGGGTGAAATTTTTTGGCTAGAATTTTTTTCTGAACTGCGGGCTCCCTTAACACCTTCACCACGGGAAAGCCTTTTTCGGGAAAAATTACTTGAAGTTAGTGTAGGAAGAGATTTTGGGGCTCTAAAAGGGTTATTAACCCAATATCATCGAAAATGATACCTTTATTTTTTCGCCATGTTATTGGTTGTATACCTGCTTTAGTAGGCCATGGAATTATTCGTCGAAAATCGCACTCTCGTCTCTCTCAAAATCGCTTTTGGCTGAGGTGTAGAGTCATCCCGCGCTATGGATGCAGCATATTCTAAGATTTTTCTGAGTCCCTGACAGGAGGGGCTCAATGTCTCACCCGATACATGGCTTCGAAGACATTTTGTTCGCGCAATCGGACCAACATTGCTATGCGTGCTATTACGAGTCCTAAAGCAAAATGCTAATTCATGTATTTTTTAGTATATTCTCCGGTGGAGGGGGGAAAGCAAAGCTTAAAGCTCGCCACTTTTCCGCGTAGTTTCATACACGTCGTGCGTGTGTCAATCAATGTAACTCACTTGCGTTCGCCATTCCGAAATGTTTTCGTAAAATGATCGTACTGACGGATAGTTCTACATACACTTGAGGAGCACAACCGCTCACAAACGTTTGCCCCCCCCCCAAAAATGCCTCCCATACCTATGGGAGAGCCATGATCCCACGGTAGCTAGGGGTGCAGCAGATTCTAAGAATTTCCTGAGCTCCCAACACGAGGAAAATGCTCAATATCTCACCATCACCCCAAACACGACTTCGAAGTCGCGCAGCCCGACAAAGCTTCTATGCCCTGGTCCTGAAACAAACTGTGTTCGAAAAATGAGTAGACTAACCGGTAGTTCACCTCGCTTGAGGAGTTCGGCCGACCTGGAACGTTATGGTTCAAAAACTGCAAACCCTGCCGTTGAATGTCACGAGATCTCTTATAGAGCGCCTTGAACGAGGAAGCTCAGAAAAAGTATACCAGGTACATGTGTGCATGCTTCTGCCGCAGTGTCCGTGGCAAGCGTCGTCTGATCACCCTCCCAGGAAAAGCGTGGTGCAGCAACCGCAGTACAACTATCGCAGCCGTGCTGCGCGTGTCGTAGACCTGTACCTCGCTTTGCGGTTGCGATTCGGGCAAATGCCCTGCCTGCCTGCCCCGCTAGCCTACGCTGCGGTCGCAGGTGGCCCCGATAATTGAGTTCATATCGTCTCTTGTTTCCGGCGTTTTTTATGCTGTGTTTGTTTGCGCTGCCGCCGATCTTTTAATGTAAGTGTTGGGTTGGATGAGGCCTCCTGCCTTGGGGCAGGTGGTCACCGCCCGGGATAAACGCCGCCCTGAGTGCGCCCTGGCATTGGTTTTGTACTCATTCTGCAGAGCGCAGGCGTAGTCTGTCGTATTATATTTTCAGTGGTGTGCTGTATGTGTAGGACCCAGGTATATTGACCGCACCTAGAAATGCAGCCCACAACCTTTCGGGCCGAGCCCCGAAGGGGTTTTAGGTTTGATCAAAGATGCCAGTTGGCGGTCTAGTTCGGTCCGTCGAGGCCTATTTAGGCTCAATATGCTAGTTTTAGTGCGGACAGTTTCTTGACGCGTATTCGTCAAGGAGCAAAAATGCCGTCGGCCGACAAATTTTCCGACCCCCCCACCCCACCCCATCCCCTGGTTCCCTTCCCACCCTGAACCATCTTGAAACCCTCCAAGCCTCCAAGAAATCCCCGCAATTTCAAGGTTTTGGAGGACAGTAACCCCCTCATCCCCTCCCCCCGTGCCCCCCCCCCCCCTAGCATAATATGGAAACCCTCGAAAACCTCCATTCAAATTCGAGCTGTGGGGTACGCTAACCTCCCATCCATATGAGGAGCTATGTAAGGACCGGAACCATTTCACCGAATCACGGGATTTTCATATACAGGAAATCTCGGCCGCATGACACCAACAAAACATGAGTTTTGTAAGGATTCTGTAACCCTTCATCCCCTTCCCCCGTGCCTTTCCCGCTCCCGCATCGTGTGGAAGCCCTCTGTAAGTACCCCTGCAGCTTTAAGCGGCTCAAGGACACCCCCCCCCCTCACCCCCTCCCCCCCCCGCCCATTCCCCTTGTTTCCTCCCCCGCCCCGCATTTTGTGAAACCCTCGAAACGTGGTCCCTCAACTTGAAGGTGTTGCAGGTGACACTAACCTCCCTCTTCCCTTCGCCCGTGCCCTCCCCCCGCCCCCCTCCCCTCCCTCGCATTATGTGGAAACCCTCTGTTAGTGCCCCGCAACTTTAAGCTGTTGGAGGAGCTCGAGAAGGGGGAGAAGGGAGTCGGAGACCATAGCGTTAGCTTCGGCTTGGTGGATGGGGAGGACATTTTCATGACCGACTGGAATGGAACTATCCTGGGACCCAATGGGGTGCGTTACTTTGGTTTTGGGTTTTGAGTTGGTTCCACACGAGGCAATATTCTCAAGCCCCAAATTCCCAAATACTACAGGTACTACATTCTCATGTTTCCACGTGTTCCTAGATTGGTCCCAGGAACAGTCTACAAGGACCTTCAGGACTATTCCACGTGTCCTTCCCATGCTATAATATTCCGCAATACACCGTCGGGTAATCCGACAATACCCCGTCGGACGATCCTTCGTGACCATCGTTGTTCCTACTTTGTTCGTTGAGACAAGCTATATCGAACAGTGTTTTGTTTAGAGTGTTTTTTTGCGTTTTTTTATTCGAGAGAGTTTTTTTGTTTATTGTTTTTGACACCACAACCTTATAGCCTAGGCTGGGATGGAGAGGTCATTTTCATGACCCACTGGAATGGATCTATCCTGGGACCCAACGAGGTGCGTTTGCGTTAGGTTGTTTTGTCATGTTTCGTTTGGCTTTGTGTTTTGTTTCGGATTTCGTTTTTTTTTTGCGTTTTTGGGTTTGTGCACTGCAGTAATAGGTATGTGCACTGCAGTAATAGGTAGCCCTTGCGTGTGCGCGAGCTGCCCCTCAACTATATAGATAGAGATCAGTGGTTTTTTTATTGTTTTTTGGATGGTGATATCGATTACTTTTTTTCGGAGACCATAGCATTAGCTTTGGATTGGTGGATGGAGACGACTTTTTCCATGATCGACTGAAATCAAACCATCCTGGGGCCCAATCGGGTACGCTTTCGTCTTGCAGGGGTTGGGGCTTTTAAATTTGGTGTCTTTTCGCCCGGGTGGTAGCAAACTGTCTCTCCCAACGTGTTGACTCGGGGGAAAGGACCGGTTGAGTTGGTTGTAGAGTTTGGTTTGGTTGTGGCTTTTGATTTGATTTTGGTTTCTTACCTCGTTTTAGTTTTCGATTTTTTTGTGCCCTTGCTCCCATCCCCACCCCAATCTCAACCCTAATCCCAACCCCAAACCCACCCCCACCCCTACCTTACCCCCACCCCCATCCTTACCCCACCCTACCCTCACCCTTAGCCCCCACCAGCCCCCCACCCCCACCCCCACCCCACCCCACGCCTGTTCGCACCGCACCCCACCCCATCCCCACCCTCACCCCTACCCCAACTCTACCACCAACCCCATCCCCAACCCCAACAGACTCAGCACGAGGGTCGGCTGTACACATTGAGATACACTGCGGGGAGGAGTTCCCCGACCGTTTCCCCGCCGTTCGCTGCGTGGGAAAACCCAACACCGCCCGTCCCCATCCCCCCATCCCCACTTCTACTCCAACCCTAACCCCCCCCCCCCCACACCCTGCCTCGACCCCAACCTCAACCCCAACCCCAACCCCAGAGTCACCCCACGCGCTAGGGGTGCAGCAGAAGTTTCCGAGCTCGTAGCACGAGGAGCTCAGTATCAACACCACCCGAAACATAACTTCGAAGGCATTCGTTCGGCGCAACCCGACTAACTTGTCTATGCCCTAGTAAAAAAATGTATATAGTCGTAAAGTATCGTACTAACCGATAGTTTCGCACTTGAGAAGCTCAACCGGTCACAAACCTTTAGTCTAACAACTGCAACACCTACCGATGACTCCCGACTCACTCCAACCCCCGCCCCCAACACAACAGACGCAGCACGAAGGGGGGTTGTACACGTTGAGACCCCTACCCCACCCTTCCCCCCACCCCCACCGCCACCCCCACTCCAACCCCAACCCCAACCCCAACCCTAACCCCAACAAACGCAGCAAGAGTTTGTACACGTTGAGACCGCTATCCCACCCCAACCCCATCCCGACCCCCACGTCCACCGCCACCCCCACTCCAACCCCAACCCTACCAGACGCAGCACGAGGGTAGGTTGTACACGTTGAGGATACACTGCGGAGAGGAATACCCCGATCGTTGCCCTGCTGTGCGATTTGTGAGCAAGCTTAACATGGGTTGCGTGGACCAGAGGAGCGGCGAGGTGTACAGGAACAAGCTGCAGGTGCTGGCGCAGTGGCACAGGAATTACGGCATCGAGCAGGCGAGTTGGTCGATTCGGATTGGGATACGCATTCGGAAGGCATTTCGGACTCCGATTTGGAATAGGTTCCGAGTGGATTCCTAAGGGATTCCGAATAACTGTTGTAGTTGTTGCTATTGTTGGTGGTGCTGGCGCATTGGAACAGGAGTTATGCCCACGAGCAGGCGGGCTGGTCGGGTATAGATTCAAATTCGATTACATTTTCTGGATTCGGATTTGGATTTGTATTTAATTCCGAACGGATTCCGAATTGCTTCGTTGTAGTTGTTTTGCGGGTAAAGGTGCTGGCGCAGTTAAAACAGGAATTTCGTCATCGAGCAGGCGAGTTCTTCGGAGTTGAATTCGGATTGGGAATGTATTCCGATTTTTGCTTTGGATTCGGACACATATTCGGAAGTCATTCGGATTTTTAATGCTGTTGTTGGTGGTGTTGTTGTTGTTGCTGTTGCTGATCGGATTGTTGGTGGTGGTGATGTGGTGGTGGTGGTATTGTGGTGTTGATGTTGCGGGCGGAGATGGTGGAGCTGGTGGTGATGGTGGTGGTGGCGTGGGTGTTGTTCTCACATTTACTCGTCGTATAATCTATTAATACGAGTTCGGTAGTCACTAGATAGACTCCGAGGGTTCTGAAGTGGAATACGACGTCAAACGAGGAAACTATTTATTCGTAACTCGAGGGAAATCGCACGCAGCAAATAAAAAAATGAAGAAAAAGAATCGCCTTTTCTATTTTGTTGCCAGGTGCTGGTGGCCTTAAGGAATGAGATGGCTGGGCCCTCGAACCGCCGACTTCCGCAGCCACCCGAGGGGACGGAGTTCTAGCTCTGGAGGGCGATACGCATGTAGGGGATGAAATGATTCGCGCCCCTGCCCCCTTTCAGCCGTTTTTCATCCATTCGTTAATCATTATACTCGGCGCGAAGGCAGGAGGATAATATGATGCAGCTGAATGATTTGTTGACAAATAGGATGCAGAGGGGGGAGGCGCGGGGCGGGTGTTGTTGGGGGAGAGAGGGAAAAGGGGGGGGGGGGTGGGAGGGGGGGGCGTGGTGGACGGGGGGGGCGGGGGAGGTGGAGGAGGGGAAGGGGGGGGGGAGGGGGGGGCGTTCAAGCCGGGGTTAGTTTGGTGATGCTGCTCTCTTTCACGTGGTTATAGCCCAGTAGCAGTGTGAGCGATTTTATTATCCACGTTTTAGTTGTTTTTTTTTTGGCGCGTTGATCACAGCTGCGGTTTTTACCCTGGCTAGGAGGGGAAGGACGGCGGGAGGGCCGGGAGGGGGGGCGAAAGAGACAGGAGGGGAACGCAGGGGGGGGTGGAGGGGAGGAGAGGGGGAGGGGAGGAGGAGACGGAAGCGGAGGAAGCTAGCGGAGAAGAGAGAGCGGGGGGGGAGGGGTGAGGAGGGGAGATGGGAGGCTCACAGCTCATTGAAACTCCTTGTAGCGGCTGCAGGATGCACTTTGCATTATTGAGGAGAGAGTGATGGTGCGAGGGGGAGGGGAGGACATTGCGATTTGGGATTTTCTGAGAGGGGCTCGAAAAATTTCATGTGCTGTACCGTTGGGTACGCGATGTCCTCACTCGGCACTTGATGTCCTCGTTTTTTTACAGTCTCGTTTGGGCGATTGGGCTGCAAGGGGGGAGGGGAACGGAGAGACGAGGGGGGGGGGGGGCAGGGGCGGACAATGTTGTGCGGTTGTTCTTTCGCGCTTTGGGGGATGGCACACAGGTCAATGTGTTCGGCGTCTTTTTTGTATTTTTGTACGGTTGTGCAAGGTGTACGTTTTTTTGTGGTTTGTTCCTTGTTGTGCACCTAAAATGTGACCCTTTGTTCAGGCCAGCGGCAGCGGCGGCGGCGGCGGCGGCAGCAGCAGCAGCAGCGGCAGCAGCAGCGGCAGCAGCAGCGGCAGCAGCAGCAGCAGTAGCAGTAGCAGGCAGAGTGTTTTGCATGGACGGTTTGGGTGGCCGGGGAGAAGGATGTTGGGGGGCGGGACGGAGGAGGGAGGTGGAAACATTCGGCGCCGAGCGACTGGAAACTTGACCTGTGATGAGATTTGTTGGACAACGTTTCTAGCGGGAGAGTTTGATAGCTCGGGGGGCGTTACGGCCGCCGCCAGCGACGTGGGCGATGGGTAGTGTGATTGATGGAGGCAGATGACCACTCTGCTCGTCATACCTAGTAACGACGTTCGTGCAATGCGCGGTGTGGTGAGGGGAGGGATGGGCACTCTGCTCTTCGTGCCGAGTAGCGACGTCTCGTGGGGTGCGTGAGTTGGTAGATGAAGAGAGGTGATCATTTTGCTCGTGGTGCCGAGTGTTGTGCGCGTTAGGCAGGCGGTAGGTCCCCCCCTTGTCTCGTTTAACTTGGCCTCTTAACAAGTGCAACCCATGATTCGGGGGAAAACGATAGGGAACTAGTGGACTCTTTTTTGCCATCGTAAATGAGTAACGCCGGCAACCAACATGGCTTGTGTGATTTATCCGTACAGCAGACTGAATTTGAAGGAAACGCGACCAATTCGGTTTTGCCAAGTTGGTTTTTCTTCGGTCCAGTCGGTTTTTCCTTTACCAAGTCGGTGTGGAATTCGATTTTTCTTTGATCAGTCCGGTTTTGCGTGGACTAATTTGGTTTTGCCTCGATGAACTCGTCTTTTCTTGCATTTGGGTAAGTTTTCTTGGATCAATGCAGTTTTCGCCTTCACGAGTTCGATGTCGCTTCGAATAATTCGGTTTTTCTTCTACCATTTCGGTTTTTCTTAGACCCGTTGGGTTTTTCTTCGTCCCGATCCATGTCTCTTCACATTCATGTTCGTCATATTGCTGTACCATGGAAGGAACAGTTGTTTCTTTATCGTGAAGGATTTTTTTTTCTGTTTGTTTTTGGCAAGCGGGTACTTCAATTCCTAGATACCAATCGAATACTGAATACTACCATAATACTAATTTTATTGCTAAATGTGCCCTACCTTGTGTTTTTCGGGTATCGTAACACCGGACATTCGCCGCCGAACGTGTCAAGGCTTCTCATGGCTTCGTGTTCGCCCATCTGAACCGGGCCGAAACGAAGTGAATGAAACCAACATAAAATAAAACAACGCAATGTAACACAACACAACACAATACCAAATAAATATGTGTACCTGCTATTGATCCTCGTATTATAGTCTACCCGTGGAAGGCCAATCTTTGGAATCGTGTCACGAAAATTTCGAAAAAAACAACCTGTCATGCCTTGGGCGAGTTTGGACTGAGAAATGAGCTTCAGTCAGGCAGACAATGGGACCCCAGAAGACTTCGGAATAGTTGTACCTCCGGTCTGTTGCAAGCTATCGATTATCGGACACAGCAAGCCACAAGAAACCCAAGGTGGCTTCCGTGTGCTGGCTATCGATCCTCGTAACCGTGTCGTATGGGGGCCCATCGTTGGGGATCGTATGACAAAGGAATGCCATTTTGCGAGAGCCACGCCTGGGACGACTTTGGTCTAAGAAAATGAGCTTCCGTTAGGCACACAAGAATATAGCTTCCTTTCTAGAGACCCCTATCAAGTTTTGAGCAGGTTTACGTAGAGGTATAAACGGGTTTTCTTCTTGTGTCAACTTCAATAAAAAATCAAATACCGGTGTCACAAAATATTGCGTACATGGTGGTATACCTCGTGTCCCCGCTCTGGCTGAGATGAGCTCCATACATGACACACGCACATAGTTTCTGGTCTATAAAAATGGAAACGCATTAAATGGCGGCTGAAAAAACGCCTCGAGTTTTTGTTTTCCGTCATAGGACGGTAGAGTTCCATGCAAAGCGACCACCAGAGGCTGGTGCTCGTGACACAATCGCAAAACCTAAACACAAACGCAACCGTAACACCTCAAAACCCAAGGAGGGCGAAGGGTTTTGCGTGATGTCGCAAATGATTTCTTGGCTTGCTGTAGCGACAGTACAGTTTTCCAAAAAAAAAAAAAACACAATAGTAACAAAACATTGCGTACATTTTATAGGCCCGCCCGCTCTGACCATGGCCCCGCCGCATCTCTCTAAAAACACTCGTACCCCGGGCGCCAGGCAGAGGCCGGCCGGCCAACGGGGAGAAATCAAAACAAATCAAAACTAACCAAACCGAACGAAACCAAATTATTTTGCTGCACACTCGCGCAAGTACCCGCATGCAACGGACGGAACGCCGCAGCGGTGCTCCCAACCAAACTAGTACGAACGTGAGACGAGCACTACTATTGTGCTCAGATTCGCTGGGGGCGTCTAGCCCAACCTAGACGAGCACTACTGTATGAGACTCCCCTGGCCTAGTCAATAGCCCCGACGCAACGATTCCTACGCCTATCAGGTACAGCAGCAGTAGCAGCTGCCGCCGTAGCAACCATGGCAGCCGTCGGAGCACCAGAGGTAACAACCGCAACCACAGTCGCAACCGCAGCCACAGCCATAGCCGCAGCTGCAACAGCAACAGCAACAGCAGTAGAAACAGCCAGTAGTAAAAGCAGCAGCAGTCGCAGCAGCAGTCGCAGCAGCAGTATAAGATGAAAAAAATAATACTGACACACTTGCTCCGTCCGACCTGCCCCAAGGGACGACCCACCGGGCAGCCAAAAAACCACCTGTCTCCCCACCGCGTTCAAAACCCCACCACCCGCGTCGCCCCTCTCTCCTTCCCTCCCTCTCTTCCCCCCCTCCATCATTCTTGCTTTTTACACACCCCGCAACAAAAAGCCGTTCGCTCTGCATGGGCTGGCCTTGCCTCGCCTCGCCCTGCCTTGCCTTGCCGGGCCTTGCCTGGCCTTGCCCCGCCCTCTCCACCAAGCCGAACCAAAGCTGAACGGGAAAAAAACACGCTTTCGCTGCTTCCCAAGGCCCAGACGAAAACGGAACGACCATCATAGAGACCACCACTTTCGCCTGTCTCGCCTCTAAGCGCCTCCTTTTCCTCCCCCCCGTCCCGCATTTCCCACCCCAATACCGCCTCCTCTGAAGGTACAAACCCCTACTGTTTCCTCCATGACAACGCGAAACGAAAAACAAATAGGGGAGGGAGGGGGGTCTGCCGAGCTACGATAGGTCCCTCCCTCGCTCACAGACTTGCTCGCTCGCCCGCTCGCGCTTGACGCGACGCGAGGCGGGGCGGGCCAGCCAGTGGATAGCCTCGACCCCCCGCGGAAATACAGCAAACAAATTATACGCGACGCACGTACGTTACGTACACACGCCACCTAACATTTTCCTACTAGCAGTGTACTACAGCAGCAGCAGCACAGCTACGATCGCTAGTAACAGCACCAGCACCAGCAGCACCATTAGCAGCACCATTAGCAGCACCATTAGCAGCACCACCACCGCCACCAGGACAAGTAGAAGCAACGAACCCTAAACAAAAAAAAAAGGTAAAAAAACACCAAAAGGCTGGCCTGTGGAGCTATCCCCCTATGAGACAGTAGTGGAAACTCCCTACAGCGTGCCGGCCACGATGCCTTCCCCTCTGTCTCTCTACTACCCAATCTGGAGACCTCCCGCATTGTCCGAAAAGCTTGCTTCAAACGAAACCCACAGTCTACATGTTTACAGAAAATCCTGCTCCGTTGCTCTGGCTATCGTTTGCGCCTGCTGCCCCCCCGCCCCCGCGCCCCCGCGGCAGCCCCGCCTCCTCTTCCACCCTCCGGCCGCCCCTCATCGCCCCTGATGAAAACGCCGCAAAAAAGAGTAGACGCCGCGCTGTAGATCGGCGTCGGCTTGGCCATCAACTAATCGCGGTGGTCGCTTTATTTTATGCGTCTGCGTCCGCCGTCATCTGCAGGCGTTGCGTTTTAGCGGCGGGGCATGAAAAGGGGTTTGGATCGAAACTTCAAATATTTGGGTCACGACGGCGGTCGGAAAAACAAAAAGTACGCGAGTCGGACAAACAAAAGCTAAAAACAGTGTTAGTGTAATAGTAGGGGTCCCCCAAAAAGGCGGCGGTGGTGTGCCAGAGCAATATGACCCCATTATAAAGGGAGGTCGCCTTATTCATTCCCGTTTATGCGTGCAATTCCCCAGTCGCGCAAAGCGGTTGTGACCGCCGTATAAGGCGGTAAGAGCAATATGACCGCCTTATAGAGGGAGGCCGCCTGATTCCCGTTTATGTGCACAATTCCCCAGTTGCGCCAAGAGATTTTGACCGCCATATATCGTGATACCGCCTTACTCTGACCGCCTTATTGAGGGATCCCTACTGCTGTACTATCAATACTACAGTGGGGGGCTCCCAATAGTGCCGCTAGTTGCCAGCCCAATATACCGGCACTAGTCAGGGCACCGGCACTATCAAGAAAAGGGCTACGATAGAGAGTTACAGTCGCCCCAAGCGATGCAACCGGCACTTCAGAGGGAAGTGACACTATTAAACCAGCACTATTGGGACCCCCCCCCACCAGCAAGATTGGGACCCTGAAGCTCTCTTTACGGAGGCGTGAGCGGTTCCTCGGTCAGAGTAAAAACAGAAACGCCTCCAAATCAATACATAGAAGGGATACCAGAACACTTGACAGCGAGTACCCCCATTTAAGAGCACTCCGTGACAAGCCGAAACAGGCGCTCCTGACTACATACTGCTCATATTTGTAACGGGCAATATATATAGATTTTAGTATGGCGGGACATGCCGATTTGATCGCTCGTAAGTCTCGAATGCTCTTGTATTGGGTGCGCTTAAACCGGGGTAGTTGACCACTGTATCAGCCGTTTCCTGTGAGCGCGCAGCAGCAGCAGCAGTAGCCAAAGCACGGCAGACGTTTTCCAAAAAGTGTTCCACCCCTAAGATCGTGAGCACGCATTGGATTGGATTTGCTGACCATTTCGGCCAGGCTCTCTGCAGCTTCGATCTTAGCTCATCTTAATTCAAGAATTTCATAAATTTTGACATGCGAGGGAGATGACGTACACTGAGGGGTTAGATAACGTGGAACACCACATCAATAATTTGGTCGAAGCTGGTCTTCGGCGACATTACCTGGCAGCAGCACTACTGACAGCAGCAGAAGCACAAGTCGCAAACACTCTTTTTTTTCTTTCTTCATCCCATTTTATTATCCTCGCACTACTCTCGCCCACCCTCCCAGTAGTAACAACTAAGATCCGGCGTCACATAGCGGACCCTCGTCCCTCCTCCTCACTGCGGTACGTGCCTTCATTTTTATCACGACATCAATTCAGCGTTTTCTTCCCTCGCCGAATCGCATTAAATTGTACCCACCCACCATGCTAGGCGCTCTCAGCAGTTGATCTTTTTTCTTTTGCACTTTTGCAAATAAAGTCAAATCTCACCACGGTGGGAATCGGGTTCAAGGGCAAACGCTATCAATAGTAATATTCGAGGGTAACCACTAGACCACCGGGGCGACCGGCTCCAGCACTATTATTTAGTAGTAGTAGTAGTAGTAGTAGTAGTAGTAGCAGCAGTAGTAGTAGTAGCAGTAGTAGTAGTAGTAGTAGTAGTAGTAGTAGAAGCAGTAGTAGTAGTAGCAGTGGTTGCAGTCTAGGGTAACCACTAGACCACCGGGGCGACCGGCTCCAGCACAATTATTTGGTAGTAGTAGTAGTAGTTGTAGTAGTAGAAGTAGTAGTAGTAGTAGTAGTAGTAGTAGTAGTAGTAGCAGTAGTGGCAATGGTGGCAGAAGCACCGTCGACCTTTCCAAAAAACGGTACCCATATCATGGCACGCATGGACTGACCTTTTCGGTCAGACTCTGCAGCTTGGATCTTAGGTCGTCGTTCTCCTTCTTGAACTCCTCGTTCTGTAACCGCATCGCCTCGGCGTCCACACCAGTAGGGGCGCCCATGTACCTGCCGCAGATCAAAAAAGAAAAACCAGAGCATCTGTCAGATTAAAACAACCAGGACATTTCTCAGATTAACAGACTGTGGAACGATCTGGGAACATTCTGGGAATGTTATGCATGCAAAAAACAACCTTAAATTTTTTCATCAGCTTCTTGGTAGACTGCGGAATCTTCTGGGAATGTTATGTTGGAAGGTTCGGGGAATATGCTGTTGGATTGCTGTGGGAGTACTAGATATTGGAACGTTCTGGGAAAGACCAAGCGAAAAAAAATAAACGATTATCTCATATATCTTCCTGTGATCACTAGCGACCCGTTTGTGTTATATTTTTCAAATTGGGTTGTTTTTCTTCTTTGAGAAGTGGGAGGGAGTGTCCGCTGGCGTAACCTGCTACCGACGGCACTGACGGTATCCACAAGTTTTCACCTATATCGCTATTACTCCTTGTTCATAGCGCGATTACTCCTTGTAATACTTTATTACTCCATCCCCTGGCCCCCTCGTCTGGAGCCTACTATGCGGTCTCGGATGACCGAGTTCCCCAAATGGTCCCCGATCATTCAAACTCCTCACCGTAATTTTGCTGCAGACAAAATAAATTATACCTCGTAATAACTCCTTCCCCTCACCTTCAAAAGAAAACAGGTGGGCGGGCGGGAGAAACTACGGCATTTCCCCGTAGATTCGCGTGAAATCACCAGACTGTAACGTCTTCTCGATTACATTAGATTGTCAGCTGAGGTCTCGCGCCTTTTGTGTGAGACTCCTGTGCTTCGCGAGCTCTGAAAGTTAGCTCTGAGAATAACGATCTCTGGGGCTTTTCTCCATTCATTATGGTTTGCCCAATACCTGGACTCACATCATCCATTCCGTGAATCCAACGACCTTCCTGAACCCCTCAGTCTTACGGACAATTGGTTTGATTGTCTTCTCAGACCTATACAATATTTCTTCTCATCTATCCTAGCAGTTCAACTCTTCAATCCTTCAGGCCAACACAAACAACGAATTATTTATCGTTCTGTTCCAGAATCTACTGAATAATCCTCCACGAAATCGCTCAAGCCGGAATACACGACCGCCGCCCCTTACCACCAATGCAGACAAGGTGAGGACAAACACAAAATATCCAGCTGCAAATATCCTGCCGCGCGTGTCCCCAGCGACAGACCACGAACACAACTCGTGTTGTATTTTTATTGCATTGAACTTGCTGCTCTGCACAGCTGTGACCACATCGAGTAGCTCGTTTCTCTATCTAGGATTGGCAACATGCCTCGCACACTGGGTGTAGTGTTGGATATAGATGGGTGGAAAAAAACAGTGTACGACGATGAAAGCACAAACTGCTGGAATTACAGTTGATAACCGCCATGGTCCTGGCCGAATCACCTCCTAACGAGCATTGTCTCTTATCCCGACGTAAGAGAGCTTCTCTCTTAAGTCGGTTCAGCAAGAAACGACTCTTTATACCTACATGAGGGGTGCCCGAGTCGAACGCGCGTTGGTGTGGAACTAGGCACCCCAGAGAGTCATGAACGTATGGTGAAAACATTTTTTTCAAGTAACATAGTTGCGCGGAACTCGAGCACAATATTTAATAGTGCGATGTAACCATTCGGTACTGTATACTTGTGCTGTATACCAAACACTGTACCTTGCAAAAGGACACACTAGCCGCTGTTAGTGCGCCATCATGGTTCTACAGCACAACGCGCCTGCGTACGTGCCGACTACACCCCCGTGAAGCCGTCACGAATTGTACTTCTGTACTTGAAAGAAGTGTTGATATGCAGCCATACGGCGGTAACAACGTGACAACAGATTGAGCTTGGAGTACCAACTTCAAATTCACGACGTCTTCAATTTCACAATCCGTAGAGTGAGTCGGCGGCACGTCGCGACACAGCAGATCAGCAGGTGGCGCCGTTAGCCACCTAACTATCTTTAGTGGGCAAGTCGGCTGGCGTAGCCGATGGCCAGCCAACTTAACCTCAATGAGTCGGACAATCAGCACTTCCGGAGAAGGACTAACCACAATCCGTAGAGTGAGTCGGCGGCACGTCGCGACACAACAGATCAGCAAGTGGCGCCGTTAGCCACCTGACTATCTTTAGTCGGCAAGTCGGCTGGCGCAGCCGATGGCCAGCCAACTTAACCTCAATGAGTCGGACAATCAGCACTTCCGGAAAACGACTAACCTAACAGTCCAACCAACAACTAGTTTGCAACTCACAGCTCAAGCAATCCTGCTTACCTGGTCCCTGTCAGGACAACAAGACAAATTAACGTGAGAGAAGAAAATCGCACTTGCGGAATCATACCTCTTGATATAGTCCACAGCGTTTGGAGGGCGCTCCGGCTCCTCGTACAGCCCCACCAAGACCTTCGTCAGAGCGTCGATCACGCCGCTCTTCTCCAGGTACTTGCGGAACTCCTCCTTCTTAGACTCTGGGGTCTGACAACAAGAACATTTCAGACATTAGCCAGGTCAGATCCCTATACATGCATGCCATAATCTAGATCATTCGGGGTACATATACTCCTGACCTACATTATCTGCAAGATCTGGATAATGTCCGTCGGGTGTGATCTGCACGACACGGCTCTTGAGCGCGTGTAAGGTCGGGCGGGATCTGTTCTTTATCAAACTATTCTAAATACGTCCGCTGAGTTCGACAAATTAGGGTCGATACTCATCTTCGCAAGCCGCGTGATACACCGGCCGCCCGTTTTTACCGATATATTACAGTTCAATATGTAATGACCCCTCTCTATGTTGCCAGGGTGAACATGTACAACGAAAAGTATAGTCAATCGTAATGGTAGCTATCATACCATACACCAGACCATACTTCGTACGTGCCTAGGTGCGATCTGTATTTTACGGTTGTTGCAGAACGTCTTGAAAAGACACATGAAGGATCTATACAGATGGATCATCTACATTAGTAGACGTGCACTGTCCGTCCAAGGTGTGCAGCATTTGAGTTGGAAGCCGACAAGGCAGCAAGCAACGGCGGTGATGGTGGTGGTGGTGGTGATGATGGTAATGATGGTGGTGGTGATGGTGGTGGTGGGTGGTGGTGGTGGTGGTGGTGGTGGTGGTGGTGGTGGTGGTGGTGGTGGTGGTGGTGGTGGTGGTGGTGGTGGTGGTGGTGGTGGTGGTGGTGGTGGTGGTGGTGGTGGTGGTGGTGGTGGTGGTGGTGGTGATGGAGGTGGTGGTGGTAGTGGTGGTGCGAGGTCGCTTTGCTAGTCGAGCCACACAAAACATATCCTTGGTACACCAGGTAAAGCCTTAACGATATTACCAGGTACCATATGAACATACCACTACCTGATACCAGATACGGTACCGGGTACCTGGTATGCTTTTGGGTTTTTTCTTCTGCGTTTGGGTGTTATTATTGTCTCGCGTTATGGATTTCCTTTAAAAAAATGTGCCAACCACCTAAACCATTGCGTCTGAGAGGGAGTGTTTTAGGTGCTTTGTCCCTGTACCTGTTCTGTGTTGTGTTAAAAGCTTACCGGTATTTTTATACCACTTTTGGTTTGCTTGTGTTTTTCCCTGGGGTATTCTTCCACTCCAGAGTGACTGGAGCCTGTCCTGTGACCACGGATTTTGGTTATGCGGGTTAATGTCAGAACAACCATGTTTTTGAAGTTTGAACACACGGCGAAGTTTACGGTTGTGGTGGTGGAGTGGTGGCGGCAGTATCGAGCAATGAAGAATGGCAAATCATAGGAGACCGCGATTTTGACCCGATGACCGCTCCCCTAAACTGGCATAAACACGACAAAGGACAGACGCTAGGAGATTGCGGCTTGAGGGCATATGCCCGACCGCTCCCTACAAAAAACTGATTTACTAACGACAAACTACAGAAGTGAACATACGAGAACGCGGTTTGACCGCGTAACTGACCGCTCCCATACACTAACTACTGAAAATAACATGTTAGCCGCAAAATGTGAGATGCTATTGATAGGAGGAGACCGCGGGTTGATCCCTTGACTGACCGCCCCCTACACTAAAACCGAGTTATTAACCACCAACCGCGGTTTGGCCGCTCGGCTGGCCGCTTCCCAACACAAAAACCGGCATATTAGCCCCAAAAGATAAGGATGCTATTATACGAGTACAATGTACCAGGAGATCGCGGTTTGATCCCTTGACTGACCGCCCCCTACACTAAAACTGGCAAAATAAACACCAGAAGTACAATGTACCAGGAGATCGCGGTTTGATCCCTTGACTGACCGCCCCCTACACTAAAACTGGCAAAATAAACACCAGAAAACAGATGCTACAGTAGGAGACCGCGGTTTGACAGCTTGACTGGCCGCCACCGTTTCCTATGGGTGATTTCTTCACGTTCACCTGATATTTCTGCCCATCGACACCCAGCAAACCTATTAATGGCGTCCATGCTGATGCCTCGTCCTAGAGAGACACAAGCTCTGGCCGCAAACTATGAGACAGCAGTGATATATCACAAAAATAGTATACTAAAACTGGCAAAATAACCAATAACGACGAAAACAACGATGCTATTCGTACGAGACGGCAGGACCAAGCGATCCCCTGCACTAAAACTGGCATATTATTAGCAGAAGACAAAGATGCAACATTGGTAATAGGAGATAGCGGTCCGTCAAAATACGACGGTTTGACCCCTTGACGGACGGACTGCCCCCACGCACTAAAACTAGTATACCTAGTATTAAGAACAAAACACGTCTTGACAACAACGCTAGGAGACCGCTGTTTGACCCCTTGACCGACCGCCTACAAAAAAAGCGGTGTACTAACGACTAAACACTAAAACGACACTAATAGGAGACCGCGGTTTGACCGATTGACTGACCGTTCCCTACACTAAAACGACGGAATATAAAGATGCTACACAGGAGACCGCGGCTTGATCCCTTGACCGACCGCGCCCTACAGCAAAAATGGCATGATAACGACACAAGACAAAGGTGCGAGACGGCCGTTTGACTCCTTGACTGATCGCCCCTACAATACTAGTACTGCGGGACGAAATACGCGTAGACGCAGACGCTACTTGTAGAAGGCAGAGGTTTGCAGTTTCGCCCCTTGACCGACCGCCCCTACACTAAAACTAGTACATCAAGGACAAAGGAAACCTTGACACGAACAAAAAGACGCATGTCTCACGTAGAACCTGACCTTTTGACTGACCGCCCCCTATACTAAAACCATTATATCAAGGACAAAAAATGCCTTGACACGCCCGAAAACATGAGTCATATTGCAAGTAGCATTTTGTTGCCGAGTTGCCGAGAGCAAAAAGCGGCTACGGACCGACTTTGCTGGCCTTCGCCGTAGGGAGGAGTACCAGCCGATTATTGTGTACCCGGTGCATATCTCGACCTGCAATTACCAATTGGGCGCCCCAAACATGTTTCGCATGTATAACTATTGAAAACAACTACAAGTAGGTTCGCGCTACTTGCTGCTGTCGCTTCGGCTCTCTGTCCGTTATTCCCATTTGGAAGTCTTTTATAAAAGTATTTCAAGGACGTCAGCTGTGAGTTCGACGAATTCAGGGTCGATACTCATCTTTGCAAGCTGCGTTGTTGGTGCGTGTAACATACTATGTGGGTCAGTTTTTTCACTTAATGGGAGGGGTTCTATAATTCGTAAGTCTTTGTTCGGACTGGGCCTGCCGTCGACGCCCACTATAAGAGCTCGTCTGTAAGCTAAGTTGCCTGACCGCTGTGGAGGCGGAATGAGCTCCTCAGCCTCAACGGTGAACATCGCGGGTCTGCCCAAGAGTCACAGCAGTGGGGCAGCTGGGAGAGGACCGAGAATGAGAGGGGGGGGGGCGTAGCGCCCTCAGATCTTGTCCGGGTGACAAGGGTGTCAAGGATAACGGAGTAACTAACTCCGAGCGGGACTGTCAGGATACGGACCTTCCGGGCAAACCAGGGCCTGTGGAACAACGCTCTGAGGATCTTGATGAGAGTTCCGACACTTCAGGATACGGGTGAAACCGGTACGAGGGGTTTCGGATACGGCACGAATGTTGGTTCCGTGAGGCACGTGTCAATAGACCGAACTATAAAACTCGTTTGATCCGGTCGGTGTTTGTTGGCCGGTTACTTGCGCGGTGGCTCGGCAATGGGTATTGACCCGAAATTCGCCGAACTCACGGCTGACGTCCTTGAAACATTTTTATAAATTATACTTTTCTTTAGTTTTCAAGAGTTCTGTATGCTATTGATCCGGTCGGTGCTTCTTGTCCGGTTCCTTGCGCGGTGGCTGGGCAACTATTGCAATTGCTTTCTCTAGTTTTTAACACTTTTTTTATTCCATTGATAGCTCGTATAGCTCTTACCTGGTTTGTAGCTCGTAGGGGCGCCTGTGCTCCGCCATTTCAACTGGCGACATACCTGAGGCTTCAAGCCAACCTCATCCCGAAGGTGTAGCTATCGTATACGGTAGTGTTTTGGAATCACAGAAACGATGCATTATTTAGGGGGGTCTGCCCAAAAGTAGTCCAGTAGTTGCAACCTTTTGTACGATAGCAGTGTTTTATATGGATATTACGAAAATGAAAATACCCTCCAGCTGTGAGATCGAAGATTTCGTCGAAACTCATCTTTGCAAGCTGTGTGTGATGGGATATTATAAAAATTAAAATACACTCCAGCTGTGAGATCGGAGATTTTTGGTCGAAAATCATCCTTGCAAGCTGTGTGTGATACTCCGATCGCGCATATTACTGGGTGTGTGTGTGTGCTCATTAAGGGTATAGGTCGGCGACTCCCCTTGGAACTACAGTCTAGCTTGTACCGGGGTCAACAGGGTGACGTTAGTCAGTCTGTGCGCGGAAATTATAAAACCCGCTTTTGAGGGGGACAAACTCTGATATATGACATGATAGCGGGTTATCTTTCGATGTTTCTTCTTTGGAAGTGCGTGTGTTCTTTACATAAAACTAATGTTGCCACCCATCTGTAGTTTAACGAATACGCAACAAGTAGTGCATAATTAATAGATTATTGAGCTTGGTTTCCGGGCTTGGACTTTTTGAGCGTAGCCACGTTTTTTTTTTGCCGCTATTGCAGTTTACGTTTTGATTTACGCAACGGTCTTAGTTTTCTGTCTCGTTGACCTTGTTTTGTGACTCCAGCTGAACATTGCATTGTCGGATGGAAAATAGGTGAAAGCACTGCTACATATGTATGTAGAGCAGCACCGCTGCAGAATGAGTGTTGACATCGATTTTCGTTTAGTTTTGCGTTTCGGCGTCAGCCGTCAGCTCTGCTACGTACGTACGTATACAGGTACCAGGTATTAATTTAGGGATAACAACATGACAAAGCAACAAGTTCGATTCGACCGATCCTTCCATTGTCCATTGGTTTTGGAATCGCGTTGATTTAGCGTCGCGCGTCAGCGCAAAAACCTTGTATACTTACCAGGCACCGGGTAATAACTGCTGTTGTACTGGATGTATGTTGTTGCTGTTGCTGTTGTAGTTGTCTCACATTTACTCTTGTAAAAAATCTAAAGTCCGTGGTCACACAAAGGTGCTGGAGCCCTAGGAAGATCAGAAAAACCATAATGGAATCAAAATTCGTCCGGGCAATACTACGTTTTCCCACCTACAAACGCATGATACGAAAAAGGCGCACAAGTGAAATGACCAATTTGCAAACTGAACTCACATGGCCGCGGGTATCCACTCAACTACAGCACAGAAGAGTTCCCCCGTTCCCACAACTAACCAACTCGCGGCTACAAACTACAGCGGTTGGGCTGCCTGCACCGTACGAACCGCACGGCAATCGTGAGCACAGACGAACGCGCCTGCTGTCTGGAGTGCTGTCAGAGTGACAACCCGCGGGCATGCAGCGAAAAAAGAGCAATCGAACCAAAAACCACCATACAAATATCAATGATCGCCATGTCTTCCCGAGTTATCTGACAGGTTGCAGCTCAGCTACGACGCCCGTGCCTCAAAATTGAAAATTGCGGGGGATCGTTCCCCATGAAGGGTATACAACTCTACCAACTCTACAAAAACCAGTGACGGAAATAACTTGTTGCACTAATGCCTCGTAAAAAATCCAGAAAAAAAGACGATCGCTCTCTCGTGATGATGGTGTGCGTGCGGGTCGTGGGTCTCCGTGTGCCATCCCCCTGCTGCAGTTCTTCATGGCCGCCTCAGTGCCTTAGCGCACTCGGCCCGCTCCTTCGTACTTCTCGTTGACACTCAATTCCAGTCAGTTTCCCTTCTCCCCCGTCCTAAAAAACAAAATGTTCCTCGCAGCTTGCGGTGCTGATCTGAAACAACAAAAATCTCGTTCAGCGAGAGTTCAATCCGCCTCTTCCCCGCCATTCGACGCTCAGTCGCCCTCTTCCTTCGGCGTCGAATCCAGCCTCCTGCCGGCGCAGGTCCCTCCACGCAAACCAAGACTGCGCCGTAGTGTGGCTCGTGGTGGCGCCTGCCTCCGCGCCCGAGCATTCCGACTAAACGTTGCTGTTCTGCCGCTGCTGCCTAAAAGACGCGCGAATCGTGGGTAACCACGCCTGACGCACCACGTACGACCCAACTCTACCGCCACGCCTAAGCCGCGCGGCCACTCGCAGCAGCAAGAAGGTATCACTCCTTGAAGGTGAGTCCGGCCTTACACACGCCAGGACGACCCTCCCCACTCGCTACAAGCTTTTCTTGTCTTTTCTTTTCTTTCCTTTCCTTTTTCGTTTTTCACTTTCTTGTTTTTCTTTCCTTTATGTTCTTTTCTTTTCTTTGTTTCTTTTTTCCAATCGACTGGCGACTGTCGTGCGTATGCGTAGTGATAGGTACTACGTGCAATATATACGTGGTAGTCTTGCTTGGGTGGCAAGCGGTATAGTCGGTTTTTCCAGGCGCGAGTAGTGAGACGTATGCACCAGTATGGACCTGGCACATTGTAGGCTGACTCCCGATTTCACTTTTATGTTTCTGGTGGAGGCATGAATTGCGTCAGCTGTGATATATTATATAAATAAAAATACACTCCAGCTGTGAGATCGAAGATTTCGTCGAAACTCATCTTTGCAAGCTGTGTGTGATACTCCGATCGCGCGTATTACGGGTTGGGTGTCCTCATGAAGGATATAGGTCGGCGACTCCCCTTGGAACTACAGTGTAGCTATCAGGGTCAACAGAGTGATGTTAGTCAGTCTGTGCGCGGAAACTATAGAACCCGTTTTTGAGGAGGACACAATCTGACAGCTGTGGACGGAAATTGATCAGTTTATCAAGTGCATCCTGTAAGTCATATAACCGGTGACGGGAGGGCGGAGTTTTTAAGGACGTGGGGGCGTGGGTTTGATCAGGAGGGAGCGGGGGGGGGTGGGGGGGGGGGGGGGGGGGGCGGGCGGGGCAACTCAATCTGTGTGTGGAAACTATAAATCCTTCAAGGGGATAAATCTGGCGGTTTTGGAAAGAATGCACCATATAAGCGTGTACCACCCTTGGCTTGTGTTTTTTCCCTGGGGTAGTCCTCAGCTCCAGAGTGACTGGAGCCTGTTCTGTGGCCACGGACTTGATCATGCGAGTTAATGTGACAACAACAATAACAAGCCTGCTAGGGCATGCCTCGCAGCATGCCTTACCGAGGCGGCAAGGGGAACGAAGCACAAAAGCGTACAGGGCCGAGTGCTCCATACTAAAACTAGCAGTTTTGGTGTTGGTCAAGGGAAATATCGGCTGGCATGTGCTGTCTGTCCTCTCCCAAATCTTTGGAATAATGGCATCTTATGTTATGTTTTGACTTATGAAACTTACTAGAGACGGGCGATCGATTTAGTACGCAGCTTGCAAAGATGAGTATCGACCCTGAAGTCGTCGAACTCACAGCTGACGTCGTTACAATATTTCTATGAAATATTGTAGCTGGCGTGAGTTCGATATACAGATTGGCGGAGATCAAGCTTGTTTGCAACCTGCACATATAGCTGCATGACGTGATGACGTGATACATTGATCGCGCGTGATCTACAGCAATTCAGCAGCAACAGCAGTAGTCCCTTTGTCCGCATCGCCGGTTGAGCGGTGTCCCATCATCCATCATAAAGTCTACGGGGAACAGAGTCTATCCGCCTACACAGTTAGTAGAGGTCCCCCCAGAAAGGCGGTCTGAAAAGCAGAATATTATCGAAGTATGAGAAAATATGGGTTTTGTACGTGTGTAAGAAGTTTGACCAATCAGATCAATACGGTAATTCATTATCGCATGAGCGATACCATTGGGTACACCTGGCTCAGCTGTGTAGGCGACGACCTGCACGCGGAGCGCGTAGGGGAGTAGAGTCAGAGCTACGGGTCCAAGGTGTGATACAGACTAGTTTAAGTTCGTGCACTCCCCGACGATGGAGGAATGCAAGTCACCGGAGGCTGAAGCTATCGTGGCTGCTGCTGTACGCGGTCCTAATCAGGGGGCCTCGGCTGCTGCGCGAGTCGAGGCAGAGGCTCACGCTGCTGTGCAAGCTGAGTCCGAAGGTCGCCGTGCCGCAGCCGCTTCGGCTGCTGCTACTGCTGCGTCTGCCACCGCGGCACCATCTTTGCTCAGCCCCAGTCCCGCTGTGTCCGAGGCTGCGGGGGTAACATCGGCTGAAGTGCTGCACTGGCAAGAGCAGGTGTCTGGCGAGTTTGCTTGGATAGACGGAGACATGTTCCGCCTCAAGTCGACGATGGATCAACTGCTCGCCTCCTTTGACACCCTGCAGGATGCGGTAGCTGGTGGCGCGTAAAAAGCCGAGAACGTCGAGGCTATGCTTCAGCAGTTCATAGACAACTTCGCCGATCGGCAGCCGGCCCCCTCGGACATCGTCGACTTGAGGCGGAACATGTCTCCGTCTATCCGAGCAAATTCGCCAGACACCTGCCCTTGCCAGTGCAGCACTCCAGCCGATGTTACCCCCGCAGTCTCGGACGCAGCGGGACTGGGGCTGAGCAAAGATGTTGCCGCGGTGGCAGACGCAGCAGTAGCAGCAGCCGAAGCGGCTGCGGCACGGCGACCTTTTCGTTCTGTCTCTTGACTCGCGTCAGAAATGTTTGCGGAAACCCGGTTACGACTTCACGAGACTTATTGTTTGCGGCGTGCTGATGTTGCCTTCTTTCGCGGAAATATCCAGCTTACTGTTGCGCAGTGGTCAACCGCGGATCGTGTTGAGGTTCGGTTTCGCGGGTCGAAGGGTGACCAACTGCGGAAAGGGGCGGTTGCCACGCGTGTGCGAAAGGGTCCGTCGATGCGCGTGGGGAAAGATGGCGGCGCCGTCGATCTAATGATCGAATTGATGTCTCGTTACTTGTTTCTTCCCTCTTCGGCCCCCTTGGTTGCGTTTGGCGTTGGTAATGGCAGATGGTCCATGTGGACACAACATCAAGCGACGGCAGCTTTGCGGAAAGTGGTTGCGTTGGCGGGTGCGCGTGCGGAGGAGTACGCCTTGCACTCCCTGAGGATTGGAGGCGCAACGCACTTGTCGGCGGGGGGTGCAACACTGAGGTGTTGCAGCGTGAGGGCCGATGGGCGTCCGATGCTTATAAGACGTATGTCCGTAGTCATGGAAAGGATGCCAGTTGGGTAGCAAGCGTTATGGCCCAGGAAGGAATTGGTGGTGGGGTCCAGCCGGGGCAGGGCACAGAGTGGGGGCGAGTTAACCCACCGTTAGATCTGACTACTTAGGCAAACGCGGAATTACAAAGAAGTGTGTTATCCCGTGTGCACTCTACGACTCACGAGTAGTGGGGGGCGGGGGGGTGAAACTACATTCGTAAAACGGGTCAACTACCAGTTTGTGCTGGAGGCTGGCGTCGAGAGTTCGATGTCGCCAGTTGGGTTGGGAGTTGACTCGTGCATACGGATGTTAGCGTGGGGTTGCCGGCGGGGCAACCCCGGGGTATTTCCATTTCCAACCCCGCACCTCCGGGCGGGGGGTTGCGCATTAATATAATACAACTTCGAAAGCAAAGTGCAAAAGGCAGTATCCCGATATAAGGCAGTCACGATCGCATGGCGAGACTGGAGAATTGCACTGACAAAGGCCCGAATGAACGAGAAACTTGCCAAACCGAATTTCGATTTTTTTTTTTCAATTGAATTAAATTTGCATCTGATCGGTCAAAAAATGAATCACCAAGCAGGCATTCTCAGAGTTGTTACGGAAAATCAAATTCAACAAAGAAGTGAAGAAAAAAATCTTTCTCGGTCGAATTTAGTCGAAAATCGAAATTCAATTTGGGGAGTTTGTCCACCTAGACATGGCATGTTCTATGTTGTTGTTGTTGTTGTTGTTGTTGTTGTTGTTGTTGTTGTTGTTGTTGTTGTTGTTGTTGTTGTTCTCACGTTAACTCGTATAATCAACTCCGTGGTCACAGGACAGGCTCCAGTCACTCTGGAGCTGAGGAATACCCCAGGGAAAGAACACAAACAAACCAAAGGTGGTACACGCATATATCACAGCTGACGCAATTCATGCCTCCACCAGAAACAAATAAAAGTGAAATCGGGAGTCAGCCTACGATGTGCCAGGTCTATACTGGTGCATACGTCTCACTACTCGCGCCTGCAAAAACCGACTATACCGCTTGCCACCCAAGAAAGACTACCACGTATACATTGCACGTAGTACCTATCACTGCGCATACGCACGACAGACGCAAGTCAAGTGGAAAAAACAAAGAAAAGAAGAGAAGATAAAGGAAAGGAAAGAAAAGACAAGAAAGCGAAAAAACGAAAAAGAAAAGGAAAGAAAAGAAACGACAAGGAAAGCAAGAAAGGATAATACAAGATGAAGCAAGGAAAGGAAAAGAGAAAAAAATGTCATACTATTAATAGCAGACCCTAGGAACTGACTAAAAAAGGCATTGGGCTCATAGAGGGTATCAGGTGCCTCATCAATGGCACTGGGGAGAGAACGCAACATGGCGAAGAAGGCAGGGCGGTCTTACGCTATCTTGTGACGGCCATTGGAAGGCCCACAAATTTCGAGACGATGATGGCCAGACCCAGACTTTAGTCTCTTGGGCATGACGCCCCCCTTCCCCCCTCCCCCCTCCCCCCGGCCGCTTAGAGATGCCGACGGTGGATGGCGCTGCCGCGGCCTTTGCGCGTCGCTCTGCAGCTTTGCGTCTCTCCATTTCATGCAAATTCCGCATGAACAACTCGGCTCCCTCCTCTACTCGTCGAAACCATCTGCCGGCTTTCTGAGCAGCCTTTCGCCACCCTTCAAATTTCATTCCAAAGACCGACATATCCTCCTTCAGATGAGCCATCCAGTCCTTCTCTTGCCCCTCTGAGTAGCCCAAAGACCGACATATCCTCCTTCAGATGAGCCATCCAGTCCTTCTTTGCCCCCCTGAGTAGCCCTTACCCCCAACAAGCTCCCCCAACATCACCCTCTGTGGCAGACGCTCCTCCCCCATACGTGCTACAAATCCCGCAAACAATATCCTCCGTTTGCGCACTATCGCCTCTATGCTCTCGGAAGCTGTCTTGGCAAGCGCGTAATCGAAGCCGGCCACGCGAACTGGTGCCATGTCGTCGGCTGATTGAGAGGCGAGGAGCCACCATTGCGAGAGGTAGGACCACAGGAGCAGCCGCAGCGCGGCCTCCGAAGGTCCTTAGCACAGCGTAGACCGCCTGCGACGCTTCGAAAACAATCGAGACCGCCGCAAACCCAGTTGTTTGTCGCCCGCACCTCGAAAGTTACACGACCAACTACCGCATGACACATGACGACTTCGCTCAACTACCACATGGTACATGACTACTTCGCTCAGAAGTTCGACCGCTATATCCCCGTCGCTGCTGCCCGTGTCGGGCGGCGGGGTGGCGCCAGCCCATCCAAGAGGCGCCTAGAGCCATAGCCTCCTAGCCGCTGCCGGCAAAAAGAATCTGCCGTTAGCCGCGGCGCTCCGGGGAGCACGCGAGCCATCGCTCGCCTCGGTCGTTGCCCACGGGTGTTCGTTGACCCTTTTGCGTTTTTTTAGTTCTAGAACGCACTACGTCGTTCCTTGACAAGAATCAGAGTTGAATTTTTCGTGTACTTTTCATGAAATGAAAAAAAAAATCGAATTACGATTTCCCGTGCTCTTCGTTAATCTGGGCTCTAACCTGGATCGAATAAGGCGGCTTCCCCAATGAGGCCGTCATATTGCTCTGGCACACCACCGCCTTACAGTACAGGGGGACCCCTATTGTACATCCAACCACTACTGTCTGTCGTCTCGGGACTTTCAAAGCCTGTGAAATGGCCTCGCGTGGCACAGATGGGAACCCGAACACAACAGAGCTGACACAACAGCAGCAGTATTAACGCTTTTACAACTGGAAACCCGTTTTCGGGGACAAAATACTTGGAATTAGTATATGAAGGGGTTTTGGGGGGCTTGGCAGGGTGGTAGTGGCAGTATGACGGGAAGCGCCCGTTGCCGCTACGTATCATACTCGCGTAGTACATGAAACCCAGCAAGAAACAGGGCAATAAAATAGTGGGCTGACATTCACATGAACACAAGAAATCCGGGGTCCTTATGCTGAAGTTAATGTAGTACGCATCCTTTTCTTAAATAAGAAACTCGGCCTGGGTCATTATGTCTGTTTCTTATTATTTGTCCCGTACCTGCTACGGGTACTGCTGTGCCGGTATTTCCAGCTGGCACCTACCGATGCTACAGCAGTAGTGGAATTACTACTAGTAATACTACTATGGGCACGCCTCGGGGAGGTCACAGGCCAGTCGGCGACTCCCCTGTGCGTTGTGTAATGCAACAGCAGGGTCAATCGGTCGACAGGACGATCGAATCGTCGTGAACTCGTAGAGCTTTCAACAGGCCTATGTACCAGGTACGTGCTAATTATATGCTGTTCAAAATACACCATGATGCGAAGTGCTGCTGCTGCTGCTGTTGCGGCAGTCTGTGGTGTCTGTGTTGGCTTCACAAGCACATCGGCGTGCGCGGCGCAATGGGCTCTAAAAATCAACTGGAATGCTGCTGCTATAGTCGCTGGTCTGTGGTCTATACCATGGCATCTCAGACGGCTGCTGCTGCTGCCGCTGCTGGTGAAGCTACCCTTAGTACTACTAATTAATACCTCATCTATATTATTAATAATAGAAGCTACCGAGGTGGAGAAAGCAGCCCGCACCCCAGCGAAAACAGTGAAAAGCACCGCGCAAGAAAAGAAACAGTTTTTTCAAGTTGCCCTTTTGACACGCGGCAAAAATTACAGCACACCCAAAAACAACACAGGCAATACAGAAAAGCCAGACATATGGTACCCGAAAAACAACACCGCCAGCTGGCACCAAGGGTTGCACCAACACCGACCCCTCTGCTCACCCCCCTCGACATCTTCCCACCCCCCACACTGCCCGTGCCAGCAGAAAATCCGACTCTGCAGATCAAAAGGCACCCGATGCATCAGCAGCTGCTGTGTTGCTTGTGCCGGGCACAAAGCGTTTCACCCTGCCCCCTAATTCTTGGAGACAAACTACTTTAAATTAGTACAGGATTTTGGTTCAGTAGCAATTTTTGCTTTTGCTGCATTTTTTTTGTCGTGTTCCGCTGGAATGGACTATCGCTCGCATGGCTTGATCTTTGGCAAAACCTCCTCACCTGGTAGTTCGACATGCCGGACTGCTGTGAATATGAAGGGCAAGGCTTCGGCCTCTTGGCGGCCAGGGAAGGGCAACGGTCTTCCTATCCTTTGTTCCGGCTGGTTAGGTGCTCCGCAACTGACTCCGTCGGGTGCGCGGTGGATTCCCGATTCCCGATTTTCTGGTGGAGTGGTGGTGAAAATATAATTTTAGAAAATCCCTTCCATAAGCATACAAAACCATAAAAACGGTTACGTTTTTTTCTCGCGTATTTGCTTCGAATTTTCTTTGTCGTCTCTTGTCTGCGATCCATGGATCGTACTCATATACTACGTTGCACTCTCTGGTACAGCTCTACCTCGTAAGCTCGTGGTACGGGTATATCAAGCTAGGCGGAGCGCTGCCGATCTGATGTCGGTATGCTGGTATTTGCGCGTGCATGGAGCATGCTCAACGCTCGAGAAAAAACACGAATAGAACCAGGTATCAACGCTCCGTAGCATGTGTAGTCGACGTTTTTGGGCCGCAGACAACAGCTGAGGATGCTACAGGCGACAGCGATCCTTGGATCGTCCACTTCTTTTACAGTTGAGCATTTTATCATCATTTATAGCAGGCATTTAGGCAAATGGGAGGAACCGGATCCGTCCTTCAGCATGATGAAAAAACGACATACAGCAAAGCAGAGGAGACGGGGTTGTTGCGGCTGTATAATCGGAAGCACCGAGAGAAGAAGGGGCTCTCCGGGAAGTTGGGCGCGGTGGGCATCAAAATTGAACAATTCGAGGTGAGACTGATCCCAACATTTCAAATTTCGATTCTACCGCAAACTTCAAAAGTCACGAAGTTTGCCCACCATCCATTCCAGTCAATCATCACATGATCAGTCGTTCAATTAATTAACGATGATTGATAATCTCATTTCAATCCATTCTGTCAGAGAAAAGTCCGCCCGTCGGCGGCTAAAATACCAACAGCAGTAATACAGCATATCATGTACCTGGTACCAGGTGTTACAATAAGCTATTATTGTTGTTGTTCTCACATTAACTCGCATAATCAAGTCCGTGGTCACAGGACAGGCTCCAGTCACTCTGGAGCCGAGGAATACCCCAGGGAAAAAATGCAAACAAATCAACGGTGGTATACACGCATATATCACAGCTGACGCAATTCATGCCTCCGCCAGAAACATATAAAAAGTGAAATCGGGAGTCAGCCTACGATGTGCCAGGTTCATACTACTGGTGCATACGTCTCACTACTCGCACCTGAAAAAACGACAACACCCCTTGCTACCCAGGGAAGACTACCACGTATATATTGCACGTATCATGGTACTTATCACAACGCATATGCACGACAGACGCAAGTCAAGTGGAAAAAAGAAAAAAGAAACAAAGAAAAGAAGAGAAGATAAAGGGAAGGAAAGAAAAGACAAGGAAGCGAAAAAGCGAAAAAGGAAAGGAAGGAAAGAAAAGAAAAGACAAGAAAAGCAAGGAAAGACAAGACAAGGAGAGGAAGCGAGGAAAGGAAAAGAGAAAAAAAATGTCATGCTAGCAGACCCTAGGAACTGACTAAGGACGGGATTGGGCTCATAGAGGGTATCAAGTGCATCATCAATGGCCCTGGGGAGCGAACGCAACATGGCGAAGAAGCCAGGGCGGTCTTACGCTAGCTTGTGACGGCCATTGAAAGGCCCACAAATTTCAAGACGATAATGGCCAGACCCAGACTATAAAGACGCATGGGGTGGTCGGTGTTTCTTGCCGGGTTATTAATTACCTATTATAACACGGAAGATGGCACACCCCGGTGAAAACAATTTGGCTTTTAAAAATATTATCACCGGGTGTGCTGTTGTAGGAGGTGGTGGTATCTAATATGTCCCCGATGATAGCAACAATGCACGGTAGCCCCGCAGCTAGGGGATGTGGTAAGGAGGGGGTGCGGTATTGAGGGGGTGTGCTAACGTTATGAACGATTGCTAAGGAGTGTGAACAAACCCTGGCCAGATTACAGGGGGTGTGCTAACGAGGGGGTGTACTAGCGGTATCAATGATTGCTAGGGAGAATGAACAGACTGCGGCAAGATTGCAGGGTGTGTGATAACAAGGGGTGTGCTAACACATGAGAGGTACAGGTTTGAAACCAGAGTTTTTTTGCCATTATCACGTAAAGCCGGTGATGGTAAGGCATACGTTTGAAACCCGGGGATGACATCATTAATCCCCGCCTTGCTGCGATACTAGAAAACGGTTACCGGTAATGCGAACATACCGGTATTCAATTGTGAGACTCCCGACAATTGCACGTCAAGGGCCTTGTCCCACTGCCAAATCGTCTGCTGCCATCTTTTGATATGAACCCTTTCTTTCTAGCCCGAACCCAGCGCGACAGCAGTATCGTACCGCCACCACCGCAGTGCGCGCTGGTTGGTTGTTGACGAAACGGTATTACCGTTGAAAACATCAAATCAAATGAGAAAAAACACAAACAAGCAAAACCAAAACGGCAAAATGAAGAGGGAACACACGAGGAAAGGACGGGGACGCAAATAATACTACTACCGATGCTGCTTGTCGTTACCACAGGTACCGGTAGCGGCATCACCCGAGGATCTTTCAAATGTACCGGTACTCATCCTTAACCCCTGCAGAAAAGTCCCGATATCCTATGTCACCTATGGAAATATGTTTGTATCACAAGCTAGTTCACAAATATATTGTGTTACCGATTCTCCACCACACCAACTATACCGGTAGTACCCGTACCACCGGGAACGCGTACTAGGTTTCGTGCACCATGCCATTATGGATCGCAACCGTTCACCCAACCACGCCTCACAAGCACTGCCACCGGGTATAAAAAACACGTAAAAACAAACTCGTGAGCAGCAACATTGTAAGGGCAAGTCAGCAGGTCAAGTCAACAGCAGCCGGCACGCCAGGTCCCCCGCCAGCCACCTCGTCGGATCCATCTCCGGCTTCCGGCCCCACGCCCCGCCCCACGTCTTCCTCATCGTCGTCGTCGTCGCCGGCGCCGATCGCGCCCGTGTCGTCCTCGTCGCTGATGTCGAACACCTCCAGTAAGCCCTTCTCAGGTCCACCCTCTCCTCGCCGGCATCCGCGTCCAAAGTCTTTCCTTGGGCGTCCGAGTATAGCTCCTTCCTGGCCCATACTTCGTCTCCCGAGCCGTCGAGGGGAAGAAGCAGGCCAGCCTTCTCCCAGCTGGAACAGACGACCTTTCCATCAAATTGTTCCAAGCCTTTTTTACCCACTGCGCCAGTAGCCCTCTGGAGGGAGGCTCCGTGTAGCCGCGGTTGTCGCGCTTGATGGCCGGCGAAGCCATGCACTGATCGTACAGTGCGGTCATGTTTGACTTGAACAACTTGTTTACAAGCCCGTCACAAGGCTGAACTTCGGGGTCAGCCCTCCGGGGAGGGGGACAAGGGTGGTGTTTGACTTCGCCATCGCCTCTTTGCACGCGGCCGTCTTATGGACTGTGTAGTCGTCCCCCACCAGCAGCGTCTCGGGCTGACGGAAGCCAGTGAGGGACCCCCCCCGCCCCGGGCGCTGGCTCCACACGTTGGGCATCCGAACGTCGTTGAACACCCGCTGCGTGTACCACGCTTTAGGGTCCACGGCGTACACGACACCTCGAGGGCATGGGGCGCTCTTCGTGTCCTTGTAGGCAGAGACCTCTCGTTCGATGCCGTTGAGCGCTGCTTGTGGCTCTGTTGGGTGCTGTGGTCGTTGTCCTTCCACTCGTGGCTTTCACCTGGCATCATGGTCTCGCCGCTTGTGGCAGCCGTAGTGACTGACGATTCGGGTGCTGCTGACGAGACCTTAGGCTCTTTGCCTGGCGAGTTGGCCGTGGCTGCTTGAGGTCAGGGTACTTGACCAGTACCGATACCCGTTGTCGGGGCTTGGGGCACGGCGGAAGTAAGAGACGGGGTATCGGTAGAACCAGCACCGGTACCGGTAAGCGGGCTGACCCCGGAGAAAAACGACGTGATCCTCGCTCGAGGCGCGACAGCAGCAGGTACCGGTGAGGTTGGGGCCGCAGACTCGTTCGGATCACTGTGATGGGGCACAGATGTTGCCTCCATGCTGGTGTCCAAACCGGTGCCCGTTGCGGGTGAATGGTATCCACCGGGCGGTGTGACAATTTTGGAGTTTGGTACTATTTTCAGGCATTCCCCGTAGGGGGGGTGGTATTCAACGTACCCCCGGTGATGAAGTGATGGTCGAAAAGCAAAACAAACAATATATCACCGGGTGTGCTCATGAACGGGGGTGTGCTATCTGAGGAGGGTGTGCTTCCTTCCGTGTTATACGGTATGCGTTGGCTAACGGTGGCTACTTGCGGTAGCTGTTGTTTTTTTCTTCAGTTTTTACAAGAGTTTTGTCCCCCTTTTCAACTTGAGACATCCCACGGGATTCCAAGTAAACCACGTCCAGAAGAGGCGAAGCTTTTGCAATCTGTATACTTCTTTTTCTTTGCCATCCCGTATCTATTTTTTTAGCGCGTTTCTTTCTTCTTGTCCTTTTCCCTCGACGTGACTCAGACCCGGGATAACCAAGTAGTCTCTTCTCCTCCCTCCCCACTACGGCACGCGCCTTCATTTTTATCGCGAGAATAAGTCAACACTTTGTTTCCTGGTCGGCTCGCATCGTAAGTAAGTGTGCTTGATACCCAGGCTATAAAGCGCTTTTGGCAGTTGATGGCTGTAGAAATACAAATCTCCACACCGAGATTTGAACCCCTGACTCCAACCTTTTTATTTCGAGGTCAATCGCCTTTACAAATGGAAACCCGTTTCTGGAGACTCATTACTCGTAAATATTATGGGGGGGATTTTGGGGCTCGAAAGAGTCCACCAGGGAGACCGGCTCTACATATATGACATTATAGGAAGTAATGCAACTACTTGGTATGCGTACCAGGCACACAAACACACAACACGCACCAACAACACTAGCACGCTATGACACCGACTCCATAACACACTGGACACCAAAGCACAAACAACACGCACTTAACATGCTCTATTGATAAACGTCACGTAAGCTTGGACAACGTTTAGACGCGAATACCGCACAATTCGACACCAGTCGACGAGGGAAGAAAGTGCTTTTAAGTCTACCGCATGATCTTCTATACCATCATGCTACAATAGATAGCGACATGAAAATCCGGGGTCACATATCAGCCCCCCCGCCCCCGTGAAAAAATGCGCAGGAGTTGTATGTAACGAAGCTAAGGTGAATCCGGTAGATTTCCAATGGAAGTGGGGAGAAGATGAACTACCGATCGTACACCAGTATACGTACCATGGCGTAGAGATCTCAAAGGACTGTTCTTGGGATACACACATAGCGAACGTAATAGGAAAGGACAAGTCACAAGTAGGCAAGATGGATGCGATCCTAACAGCCTCGAACCTTGACACTAGGATTAAAATATGTATGCTGATGAATCTGATTGTACCAAAGTTAGTGTTCATGAATTAGTGGGGTATTGGTCCGTTTGACCACTTGCAAACGGGTAACCAATTGCTTATGCCCAAACTAAGCCTTATAACACTCTTCCCCCCTGAAACGGTGGGATAGCAAGTCGGCCGGATATACGGGCGGAAGTGTCAATATCCAAGCGGTTTCATTTCCTTGGTATACCGGGAAAAATATTTTTAAAATTCGACATGGGGAAAGTCGTAAAAGTTTATTATTGTCGATGGTGGGATCCGAACCCACGACCCAAAAACTCATGGTCTGTCGACGACGCCATTTGTTAAGGAAATATTGGGGTATTAGTCCGTTTGGCCGCTTGCAAAAGGTTAACCAGTAGCTCACCCAAACTAAGCCTTACAACACTCTTCCCCCCTGAAACGGCGGGATACCAGGTCGGCCGGATACATAGGCGGACGTGTCAATATCCAAGCGGTTTCATTTCCTGGGGATACCGGGGAGAGTAGTTTTCAAGTTCGTCATGGAGAAAGTGTTGAAGATTTATTATTGGTGGATGGTGGGATTCGAACCCACGACCCAACAACCCATGGTCTGGCGACGACGCCTTTTGTTAAGGAAATAGTGGGGTATGTTGGTAATAAAGAACTACCCACTGGCCCACGTACTCACGTGACTACGTGGGCCGGTGGGTAGTGCTATATAACCAACAGGGTATTAGTCCGTTTGACCACTTGCAAAATGTTAACCAATTGCATATATCCGAACTAAGCCTTATAACTTAGACTATGCAGGAGAAACGTGGGAAGGGAACGCGAAGTTCATAAAACAACAGGAAAGAGCGCAGACGGCAGCAGCTAAAAAATACTAGGATGCTCAAGTACGACGAGTAATACAGTATTAGGCGCAGAACTAGGAATGTGCCCACTTAAAACGAATAGAGACCTGAGAAAGTTGAAATGGCAATAAAGAGTAAATAATTTGCCAGAAAAGAGGTTGCCAGCCATAGATGATAATGCTGTATGGGAGAAAATAACAAACGGTGGGCTGGTGGAATAAGATGGGATAACGTAGCCGAGAAAATATTGAAGGATATAGGGGGGGACCAAGAAGAGGTACTGTCTACAGAGAAGTTTGGCGGGGTACAAGACAGAAGTAAAAGAAAGAATAGAAGAAAGGGAAAGGCTAGTCCTAAGAAATGAGGGTGAAAGAGGAGAGGCACTTAGAGATGTACGGGGGGTTGAGGGAAGATATTGGAATGAAAACGTATCTGCACGGTCCAATGGGCTTCGCGAAAAAGCTAAAAGTGCGATTTCGTGTAGGGGACTTGGACCTACCAGAAAGAAGTAAGAGATACACCAGTAGTCGGGAGGAGGAGGGCGTGGCTACAAATATGTTCCCGTGTGGCGCAACAGTAGAGAGTAGGACTCGCATAGTAGGAGAATGTGAAATATATAAGGAGGAACGGGATGCGTTAGAGGAGGAGATGAGGAAATTAGACGAATGTGACATGGAAGAGTTTGGTAGGCTAGAGAGTAGAGAGAAAACGATCGCTATCCTAGGAGACAGATGGTGGCCGCAGACGGCGAAACAGGACGGAGATGATAGGATAAACAAACAGTTTCTATGTAATATATGGAAAAAGCGTAATGAGCGCCCAAATGTTGGAGGTGTCTCTATTAGGAGTGGGAACGGTGCTCCGTCTCGAAAGGGATGCGTGGTCAATGGTCAAATGACTTAGGTAAGCAACAAATAAGTACGCCCCCCCCCCAACAAACGCATACCCCTCTCCCTTGACTGCGGCGCATGCTTTCAATTTTATTTCGAGAAGGATTAAACTTTTTCTTTTCTCGTCTACCCTGAGGTCGCATACATCAATACACAGGCTAGGTGCTATCTACATGCCAATGATATTTTTGCACAGTACAAGCCTCTTCGGCGGCTCGAACTCGCGAAGTCGACCTTACTTGGCATTTAAAACGTTTACCGCCAGACCACCGGAGACGCCGGCTTGACACGTGTCGCAAAAAAACAAAAATAACACGAGAACCGGCCTATCGCGTGGTCGCTGGCCGGCCACATGTTGTCATGGATTTTACCTTGGAAGGCCGGTAATTACCTTAGTTCCCAGGTAACTGGGACGTTTTGGTATATCTAGGAGGGCATTTGTGCATAAAGGCAATACAAACCCTGATGGTCTCGCACCCAGGGAATCTGTCTTCACCCGGCACGTGATCTGAATAAAGCTACTCTTCTTCTGTACCCACGAGTCAAGGACACACGAGTAACCTCAAGAACCCACCGAATAAGCTGACATGCAAGGAGGTGATCTGTCTCCCCTACCAATAGTATCATAGGTGGCGTCGTCGACAGGATGATATTTGAGGTTTGTTTTATTGTTGCCTGTTTATTTTTCGTCCAGCCTAGTCCCTCTCACGCTCAGAGCCGGGGGGTGGCCTGGGTAATATGACTCGTTTGTATGGCGGCACGTGAAAATGTCTTTATTTTCAAGTTATTTCTTGTTTCTTCTCCCCACCCCCCCCCGGCTACGCGTCGGGGGCGGCCTAGGCAATCCAAGTGCTCATACAGCGGCACAGGACTGTGTTATCGTTGTGCTCCACCTTACCTTTTCCGTGACATGTTTTTCACCCTCCCCCCCCCCCCCGGGTTTCTTAGTAGGATGCAACTCACCCTTCGTGCGACTCGCCGAACACCTCACGGCGCTTCGCGCTTGGTGCAAGCAATATCTGCCTGGTCGTTGAAAACCCTACATGCTCCGTCCCGGTATTGCAGGGGTGCGAGGGTCATACCACTATGGTCATACTACTATGCATGAACATCGCGTACCCCCCCCCCCCCCTTCCCCCTTGCGTTGTTGGCGAGATGTGGTGGTGGGCTTTCGGTGTTTGGCGTTTGCAGGGCCCTGACGGCCAAGACCTCCTTCCTTTTCATTTTTCTTGGCGTTTTCCCCGGCTTGGTGGCCTCGCCGGTCAGAGTTGTGGGAGTGGGTTTTGAGGAGCCGTACCTTCGACTCATGTTGTTTTAGCGATTCGTGGAACCGACTTTCCCCGAATTCGCCCATATTTCTACCTATGTGTACCGCTCATAAGAATCCGCTAGTGTGTGACATTACCTTAGAAGGCTGATAGGTACGTGAGGTGCCGGATAATTGGTACACTTTGTATGTCTAGGAAGGCATTCGTGCAAAAGGACGAAATTAACCGTGGTGGTCTTGCCGCCGGAGAATCAACCTTCTTCTGTCTCTAAGAAACGAGCACACGC
This sequence comes from Undaria pinnatifida, assembly GCA_012845835.1. Taxonomy (NCBI): domain Eukaryota; class Phaeophyceae; order Laminariales; family Alariaceae; genus Undaria; species Undaria pinnatifida. The sequence goes on along the minus strand of JABAKD010000015.1, from coordinate 7,366,692 downwards.
GAGAAAACCTCAAGAACCTGTTGAATAGACTGATCCGCAAGAAGGTAATCTGTCCCCTCTACCAATCATGCCACATTAAAACTTGCTGCTCTGATCGCACAGCCTCTTTGGTGGTACCGCCCTTTGCCCTCCAACGTGGGCCTAAGAGTGAGCCAATCGTTTGGTCGCTAGCCGGCTACCATCACCTGCTGCTCTGATCGCTACCACCTACTCGGCGGTACTGTGTCTTGCACTCCTCCGTGGGCCTACCTCCTAGTGCTCGACTCTCGAAACTTTGATATACTCTAGCCACTGATGATGGCTTACTACCAGAGCATAGAACAATAACGGTGATTCTGCCGGATTCAACCAAACAGCAGAGTACCCCGCCTTCGATTCCGGAAGCGGCATATTCCTCTCCTTTTGACTGGGTTACGAGTCGCCTTGCTCTGATTCGTCAATCTTCTCTTCCGCAGATTTGCGCGGGTTCTCCTACCATGGAGGTCTGCCTGGGCAGCGTCGGAATGGACAGCGGCAAAGACAAACCTTTGCTATCTTTACCAGCGCAGACGAGCGGTTATCGAGATTACTGCCCAAGCAAGGTAGCGGGGCTCCTACAAATATCAGAATTTTCTTTGTGCTCAGAGTCTTCCCCGCGTCGCTCTGTTAGTATTGCAAAAGGAGTCGCCGAGAGAAAGCAACGGCGACGGGAGAAGCGAGTGCGAGCGCGAGAAAACGTGATGATCCAGATGTACAACAACAACCGCCACTCCGGGCTGGACTCGAGCCTTGCACGCTTGAGGTGTTCATTCCAGCGGTGTTCCATCGTGAGTTGGTGCCACAACATGGTTTGAGCCTTGCTCAGAGTATATTACCAGCTACAGAACATGTGTCTTGCTAAAAATCCATACCGCTGGTGGATGACTTCTTTCTCATTCGCTACCTCCCACCCCTTCCTCCCCCCCCCCCTCCTCCTCAAATTTCCCACCTCTTACCTCCCGCCCCGTCCACCCCCCCCCCCCCCCCCTCCCCCGCAATCCCTTCCCCCCCCCTCCCTCCCCCCTCCTACCCCTCCAACTTCGATTAACATGAATCCTACTTCTGTGCTGACGGTGTACATACAGAAAGGTGGTAGTTGGGCGACCGCCTCCGCTGTGTCGGCTGCTCTGAGGGAAGTAGGGGTGACTGCGGGTGACCAAGCGATTCGCGCATTGGCGAACCAAGACTATCACCCAGAAGAGCGCCGCCTTCAGTCCGCCAAAACAACCCGTCCAAACAATGCAACACCCGCGGCAGCAGCAGAAGAAGAAGACCTTCGATTGGTTCATTGGCCTTCCATCTTGGCGTTTCTAGAAGATCCTTATTCTCACACACCCCGTGAAAACAGTGCTGTTTCAAATTTAACCTCGAGAGGGCGCGGTACATCCCCTCGAAGAGAAAACGAGAACACGGATGAGATCCGAGATGTACCGGACACGGGCACAGTAACGACAGAAATGTGCGGACGACACCAAGACGGGAGGGAGGATACCCCCCACGGTGAGAGGGGGGAAGAAATCGACCAGCAACAACAGCTTGGATGTGCGCGAGGAGCCTTTGTCGAAAATGGCGCTGATGCCGTTCGGGGGGATCCTGTCGACGTTCGGGACTTAGTGAACGCAGCGTGCATGGCAGCCAAGAAAGGAGACGCGTCCGCGATCAAGGTGGGACGGGATTCGTGCGCACGACAGGGGCATTAACGTTTTCGGCCAAAGTACTTCGGACGGACGGGGGGGGTTCCTCAAGTGATGAAACCACCCAACAATGTATCGTCTGAATACTGTAAGGGTTTAACATTAATTGGTCGTTGTTTGTCCTGGCGGTCGGACTGTTCATCAGTGGTGGTCGTTAGTCTAAGGCCATCGGGTTGTTCATTGAGTCGAAGCATGCTACCGTAGGGGTGTCACTTTTGGGCCCAAAACAATCTGACTGGCGAGGCCCCTCAGCTGACGACTGCAATACCGTCCGTTTCCATTTTTTGTTTGTTGTGTTTTACGCGATTTGCGCACAATATCAGAGATAGCACACACTACACTAACCATTACCGACGCGTGTTGGGGACGCGTCTTCCAAGGATCTCGCCAACAGGTTAGACTTGAGGAGGGATGACGCCTTCGGAAGGAACCCCCTGTACTACGCGTGCCTGTGCGGACATGTCGACGTCGCGGATCTCGTGGTAATTCGTGCTTACGGGGGTGTCGAGGTGGGTTTCCCCTCCCGGCCAGTTGCGTGTTTTGGACGGGATCACTAAGAACAGATGTAGTTAACTGAACAATAATTAATATGCGTGCTAATACAAGACGATGCTGCGCGGAGGCGCCAGCGGTGTCCATCTCGTGGCGGTTCGAGCCTGCGGGAGTCTCGAGGTTGGTTTCCTCTTCCAGCCACTGTATGGTTTGGGGCAGGACCACTAACGGGAGAAGTAATCCAAACGATTGAAACGCTATATCTTGTACCCTGTGTTGTAGTCGTCATATAATTTGGTCGCGTTTTCCCGTCTGATGGCCCGAAAGGGTTTCTATAGCAAGGAAAAGAAACAGTCCCAGTCGTGAGTATGGGTGATTCCCAAGTGAACAAGCCGGGTGAGACTTGAAACTGGTAAGCTGGGTTACTTTTTTCGAAAACTAGCTGTCAAATCCAACCAACTGGCAGCCCTATGAGGCACTGCTTGTGATGTTGGTCAAGATTTAAAGCAAGTGATTGACTTTCACCGTGGACCAACATCTGCCGGCGTCCTTGCGCCAGCTCTTTGATAATGATGATGGAGTTATCACATTATGAGACCATTTTTCTGAAATCTAGCCCGTTGTCACAAAAAAGGGCCGAAGAGCGTGGCAATGGATTAAAAACAAGTACCAGTGACAAAATACACAATAAGCGCACCGCAGCAAATATGATGCTGACGATGTTATTCGCTCATTTCCCTGAAATAGATCCCCATGGTCCCAAAACAGGCCATAAACGCGTCCCGACGAAATAAAAAAAAGTAAAAATACCGGTAATATGAAGAACATAGTGTACGATGGGTACCCCGATTTTAAGAGCATCCCGTGACAGGCCGATTTAGTTGTTGTTAACTAAACATTACCCTTACATGTATTGGGAAATGTATGGCTTTTAGTGTGGCGGAACATGCCGATTTCACCGCTCTCAAGTCCCGAATCCTCTAACCTCGGGTGCTCTTAAATGGAGGTGGTACCCACTGTAGCACAAACGGCATTCGAAAGATATTTAGTAGTTTTCTCAATCAATTGATGAGCCCCGTCAGTCAGGTTTATTTTGGACGACAAATGCTACCCCTAAAGTAGCAAGCGTCGCTTTTTCAGGAGATCAGAACATCGTCCAGATTATAAGCTCCTGGAGCGAGTTATGTATAATAGTCAATTGAGCTGAAGAGCAAACGGCGAAGAATACAATTCCCGCCCGTCCGTCCGCCCGTCCGTCCGTCCGTCTGGTGCCTGCCCTCTGTCAGAAAATCCCCGAGAACGAACGTTGGGAGTGTCGCAAGAACGCATTGTCCGAAGAAATACGAACCTATCTCGATACCGGAATTTTCTCGGAATCCTCTCGGCCGGAATCGTGCGAGCAACGACTACGAGTAGCGGCGCAATCACCAGCCGCTGGGGGAAGTGGGTGCGGCCGAACGTCAAGCGCTTCGCGCTGTAGTAGTGGTTTAATGGGAGCCCAAGGAAGCATTAATTATCAGGAGGGGGGTAGCGGTGAAGCCCCCCCAAGTGGCGTGCGATATACACCGCCAGCGCAAGCCGTTGGGGGGGGAGGGTGCGGCGTAACCTCGAACGGTTTGGGCAGTAGTAGGGGTTTCATGGAACCTCAACAAGGCGCGAATTTACAGGAGGGGGTTGACATTGAAGGCTCCGCAAGTGGTGTGCAACATATATCGCCAGCAGACGAGGCCTTGTCCATCGCGTCGCTTTTTGATTCTGAGCGTGGCCAGGAAGAAAACGGAGACTATTAATATTAAGGCAGGCCTCTGGTTTAACGCTTTCGGACTGCAAAGCATATCCCACAAGATTACACGTAGCGTGCCTAAAAAAATGTGGATATCAATGCAAAGAGGTAAAGCGTTCTCGGTACTCGGGCGATTGAGCGCTCTTGTTTCTGTAGTGATTAGAAGATCTCGAGTTTGCTTGGGTTCAGTGTTTGAAAATGTCCCGATTCGATGTTTGTTGATTTTTTTCGTTTATACACTTTTTCGGCAATAAATACTCCTGGCGCGTTGGAGTGCCTGGCGTGCTGATCGCCAGAAACGCCAAGTCTCCCGTAGTTGCCGTTTAGGACAGCATATGACACATAGCCCTTGGACGAATTTTACAACGAATTTCCTCGACCACGGGGAGAGTGCAAACGCCGAACGACGTCTACGGAAAGATGTCAACGGTCAACGGTGTCTTCCTAAAGCCGCCATTTGCGTCATGTGACAGCCCCCCTAGTTTTGAAGCACACCGTCTCTGAATTCATCGTAGGGTGCGTGCTCTCTTGTTTGTTATACGGCATCGGTACGGCCACGATAATCTCAGGCAGTTTCGGGTGGCTGGAGCTTATCGCGTGAGGCAGTAAAGTACGATCCATCACGTCATCATAGCTGCTGCGTACGGCGTACAGCAGCAGTAGTTCGAGCAGTTATTCGGCAGTAAATTATCCTGGCGTGCTGGATCGCCTGAAACGCCGTGACTCCGGTATTAATCGGTACGGCCAGGATAGCCTTAGGCATTTCGGGCGGTTGAGCCACATAGCATGAGGCAATAGACCATCACCGATCAGGTCATCATAGCTGCTGTGTACGGCGTACCCGTACTACAGCAGTATTAAGAGATGATCGAGCAACATGTTGTTGGCGTCACAACTAGTTATCTCGCCAAGGCAGACGGCACATGTGGCAACACCACTTCAGCGCGAGGCCACCGTGAAGGTCAGTATAGGCGTGTGCCCATGTGCGGTGGAGGGTCGGCAGGGTGTGGCAGCAAAATCGATCATAGCGCAGTGTGCTTTGGCAACTGCTGCTGCTGCTGCTCGCAGCGCACAGTTTTTTGCAGTAGATACGCACCAGCGAGTCAGCGTACACACAAACCTGCAACAGACGGAGGAGCAGCTTTATTTTCCACGCCCCCTTAGATGTTTCGGGGTACTCTACCTAGAGCCAACCAGAGCATAACAGGAAGCCAGAAGACGCTATTTTTTTGCGGTAGACGATCTGGACGGTGTGGCTTGGAGACTGGGGAGCGAGACCACGGCATACGCGCACAACACAGCACGCCCCACGCACGCGCTGCACCCCATAACGGGCCCCGGTCGTGTCAATCCGTCTGACACTCTTCGGATGGCTGATGTAGAGTACATAACATGGAGCATACAGCAGCAGCCGTCGACGTAGCCTCGTTTTCTTAAACCGCATTTCACATTGAAGCCATCGTTTGTTCGTGTACACGAAAACGCCTTCGACTCGCCAGGCAAGAAGTAGTCCTTGCGTGTTCGATCATAAGCGGCGTGTACTGCTCATGTGGCGAGGCCACGTCAACGAAGTCCCGGCGCGAATTTCAATGCAACTATCACTGCCGTCGAATCAACGGCGCGTACGGCTCACGTGGCGAGGCCACGTTAACGAAGTCCTGGCGCGAATTTCAATGCAGTTATCACTGCCGTACGAATCGTGGATGCAGGTGAAGGTGCGCTATTAAACAGTTGACTTGTTGTCAAACTTTTCTCGTGGTACACAACCCCCTGACGTATCAACTATTATAGCGGGTCGTCCCACACGTCCTCAGCTGTCCGTGGACAACTCGCGAAGCCACGCGAGAACAAATAAACAATCCAGAGTAGCCGCCGGCAAGATAACATGCACAGGACAACCAATTAATCTGCTGGGGGCTGCCAATTGGATCTCAAGAGCCCAGAGCAACGCACACAGTTATCGGACAACTCGCGAAGCCACGCCTCAAGCTCAAGAAACAACACACAAATTGAGCGGCCGGCAAGATAACTTACTCGGCACTACCAATCTGCTCGGGACTACCAATCAGCTTTTGGAACTACCAGTCAACCTGCTCGGGACTGTCAATCCACTTGTTTGGGGCTACCAATTACCCTGCTCGGGACTACCAATATCAAACTGCTCAGCACTACCAAACAACGTCTCGGGACTACCAATCAACCTATTTGGGAGTGCCAAACGGACCCGCGCTACGTGCGTAGTACTGCATTTTTTTTATTCTACTTCGCCACAATCTTCGATGACGACGGGTGCCGATGTCGTGCCCTGAGGAGAGCTGCCCACCGCCTCGAGCTTGCCGATGACATCCATGCCCTCGGTAACCTTGCCGAAGACCACGTGTCTTCCGTCCAAGAAGTCGGTCTTGACTGTGCAGATGAAAAACTGCCGGTAAGCAACAAGAAAAAGGCAACATGACCAGTTTCATGCGGTTAAATATCGCAACATGCAGTCGGGTATCCATTGGGTGAGCACATATGTTTACACCCTCAAGAATTTGCTTTGTAGATGGAAAACTGTAGGTGAGAAACGGCGTCGACGCACCATACAAGCACAAGCACAAAAAAAAACAGGCAACACGTTCGAATTGGACATGCGGTTGAACACCGGTTGGGTCAGCGCTTCTGTTTATGACCCCAAAGAGTTCGCCGCTGAAGATCACGTGTCTTCCGCCCAAGAAGTCGGTGTTGACAACGCAAGTAATAGTTAAGTGCGGCTGAATATCGACTGGGCGTGCCGACATAAACCAACTCTACGATGGCTGGTGTGCCGACAGAACCAATTCTACGATGGGCGCAGGTCAGAAACACTATACGTAGGTCTGGCATTGTTCCCGTTGGGCTGTGGCCATTTGGTGGAAACCCTCACTCTTGGAGGATTAACGTCGGCGTGGGATCAGGGCAGCAAAAGGGCCCTGCCGGCGGCTATTTATATACCCACGTTCAGATTGGAGGGCTTGAGTCCGGGTGGGATCAGAGTAGGGATGCATCCACCTTCACCTAGGCTCCTTGAGGAGTTCTATGCTGTAGCAGGCCAAGGCTACGGTAGGGAGGATGTTAATGCCCCCCATTATCACTGCTGGGTTTGAGCCAGTCGCGCGAGTGACTCTCTACCTCACGGACAAAAACATACATGTCCTTTTCTTTTCCACAGCGTAGCTTACCATTCCGTTGCGGATTCACAAGGCAAAATTAAAACAGCACGAAAAAAATATTAACCCCTGTAAGGCCCCCCAAAACCGTTCCCTACACTATTTCCAAGTAGTTTTGTACCCACAAAACGGGTTTCCAGTTGTAAAGGCGTCAACACCGCGAAGAAACAGGGGGGGTCACTTGCGCGAGTAACCCCAAGCCACCGCAAAAAAACGCCCCAAAAGTGATCCCCTTACCGTAGCCTTCACCTAAATGATGAAAGAAAAATGAGAGTACAGCCCGATAAACCATCCCATAGCCTAAACAATCCCATGGCCTAGGTATAAGCGAAAAACTCGGCAAACAAGAGCCATCCCACGGTAGGTGTTGCAGTTGTTAGACCAAAGGTTTGTCACCGGTTGAGCTCCTCGAGTGAGTAGCTACCGGTTAGTCCGGTACTTTAAGGAGTACCAGGTTTGTTTATTTTAGGATAAGCGCGAAGACGTGATGGTGGGGTTGCCCGGTTGAAGGCCTTCGAAGTCATGCTTCGGGTCAGATATTGAGCTCCTTATGATAAGAGCTCCAAAACGTCCTCTGCACCTCAAGACCGTGGGATGACTCCACAGCAAGAATGACACTCGGACAAAAACGGGTTAAAACGGGTTGAAGGAGCGCCGTCATTCAGAGAAAGGTTCAGCAAAAACGTTCTATCCTTATCGTGGCACGCATCGTCGACATGCGAAGTTATCGTCGCACTGGTTGCGCGCTAAGAAAACGTCGCTGGTAAGAGCGCATCTGTCATATGTTTGGTAGCTGCACCTGGATCCCGAAACAGCAAAAGTGCTTAATGCAGGGAGGACGTACCTGGCTACCGTTGGTACCAGGGCCAGCGTTGGCCATGGAGAGGATGCCGGGTCCGGTGTGCTTCAGTTCGAAGTTCTCGTCCTCGAACTTATGGCCGTAAATCGACTTGCCCCCTATAAAGTGGCGAGAAACACAGGGGAGAGGGAAGGAGACATGTCATCACAGCTGTTTCTAGCCACTTACCGAATACTTGCAAGTATATACGTGTAAGGTTTTTCAGATTTGCTCGTAAATTCACTAGTGATATACTTCGTATGCATGGCGGCTCCCTATGTGCAGGTCTGCACAAGACGACGTGTGTGGCGCCCACACCAACCCGATCCCAGACCTAATCCTAACCCTAACCCTAGCCACAACCCTTCGGAGGGCTCGACGTCGGCACGAGGTCGGCAGGGGCAGGCATGCCATACAGACATCGCTAATGAATGCTACGCGCGAGTCTGAAAAACCTTACACGTGCGTTCGCTTATAGCTAGGGTATCCTCGAGCAGTAGTGTTTACGACCTGGTAAAAATGTCCATTGAAGGTCCAGTTTTGACCCGTCAAGGCGTATAAATACATGGAGGATTACCCTGAGGTCGCACGAGAGCAGCCGAAGGGTCCGTTATAGACCAGAGTTTGAGCCGCCTTTGAGATAAATCAAGCTGAGGTCCGCCTCTAGACTTGGACGGCGTTTGTAGAAGTATGATTCGGAGATTTTCCGATGTACACTACGGCTTCATCCGGCTCAAAAGAAACCACCATAACTCAGGCGGGGCGTGTAAATTGGCCACTCTTTTCGCTCGCAAAACAATTATATCCTGCCGACCGTTGTAAAATGGATCCGTTTACCCCGGCAAGAGCTATCATTGAGGGGAGTCACCGACCAATATATAATCATCCACATATCCTTCACGGGTCATACACCCTGTAGCATCCGCGATCGAAGTATCACACGCAGCTTGCAAATATCAATTCCGACGAAGTTCTCGATGTCACAGCGAACGTGTCTGTTTTTTTTAATGCCTGAAACAAAGTATTGTCCCTCGCGCTCTGACGCTCCTTTTACCTGTCCCATTCCCCGCGGTGAAATCGCCTCCCTGGCACATGAACTGCGGGATGATCCGGTGGAACGCGGATCCCTTGTAGCCGAAGCCAGCCTCACCCGTGCAGAGCTGTCGGAAGTTCTCTGAACAAGAGGTAACGGCAGTCAAGTAAGAGGGTGAGTGGGCCAAAAGCGATACCATTGAGGCTGCGAATCAGATCGAACTGTCGATTGAATTTAGATCGGTTTCGGCGAAGCCGAATAATGGGATATATCAATCACTACTTCCGGAGGCTATTGCAATACTTTCGAAAATCGCCCTTCTATTACACTCGCGGTACGGCCACGGCTCCGCCCGTGGTGTTAGGTCTGCGTTGCCCGTAGTGGTAGGGTAGTGTATAATAGTACTCGTGTAATAGTGTGCTGCGACGTACCACTCTTTGAAACGAAAGGTAAGGACCATAGGGGTATATTTGGAAGTTCCAAGCGGCCCTTACATTTCCGTCCGTGGTCAATGAAGTAGTGCTAGGTATTTACATGGTATGGAATACACAGCGACAGTATTCTACTTAGCACTCCGCCACCGCGAACCATTACCACCACCACTGCCTCTGCTACTGCTACTGTTACTGCTATATACTGTTACTGCCACTACTCTACTGCTGCTACTGCTGCCATTAATACTGCTACTGCTACTGTTACTACTACTACTATGCCAGTATCGACTACTACTTACTGCTGCTTATTAGTCGCGTGCTATGACCATTCGAAAATTCCCCAGTCCCCAGCGTGAAGGTCTTACGCACCCCGATGGACCGGGGTTTCCACACCGTGCGGGGCGGTATCGACCCGGGGATTTTTCGTTTTTTGATTTTTCGTTTTTTCCCCGGGTTGGTGTATTTGCAGTTGTAAGGAAGGATTTCTGATCCGGGGATGGGCAATTATCCTTTATCCTTCCCGGGTTCGGCGGGACTTCGACGTTGTCCCCACGGGAAACTCTCGCCGCGCGCTGCCTTCATGAGCTGCAGCCAACCAGCAATCAGCCGATGGGGGTCGCGTTTCCACACCTTGCAAGGCGGCATCGACCCGGGTGATCACTGGTATTGTCCCCGGGATATTGGAGTTGTATATGTAGGAAAGGATTTATGATCCGAGGATAGGAGCTTATCCTTCCCGGGTGTGGCGGAACCTCGACCTTGCCCGGAGGGGCAACTCTCGCCGCGCGCTTGCTCCATGAGCCGAACCAATCAGCACACAGCCGATGGGGGCGGGGTTTCTACACCGTGTGGGGCGGTATCGACCCGGGGGATCATGTTGTCGTCCTCGGATTGTAGGAGTTGTACATATTTGAAAGTATTTCTGACCTGGGAAAGGGACTATATAATTCCCGGGTGCCACTGGCTCCACGAGCCCCAGCCAACCAGTGATCAGCCAATGGGTCGGGGTTCCACACCGTGCAGAGCGGTATCGACCCGGCGGATCGGCGTTTTGGTCCCTGGTTGGTCGGATTGGTAGAAATATGGAGGGATTTCTGAAACATGGATGGGGCCCTACCCTCCCCGGGTGAGGCGGGACCTCGATGGCTCTATGGCTGGAACATTCCTGTTCAGCGCCAACGCTTTAAAAAAGCGCCAGCGGCCTCCGGCAGGGATTTGACGGGCCAATCAGCGGCCCACATCGTATTTCAATATTATAAGTGCAGAATCAAGACGGGCTAGATGGCTGTGAGGACTGCCTCGGGATGATCGGCAATGCCCAGCACGCGGCGGCCACGGCTCGGTGCGACTAGATACCTAGTATTTTACTGGTTGTGTCCCCAACCCTCTCTATCCATGCCGCGGGGCGGGGCTGAAACACTTTGGATTGCGAGACCATGATGACAGACAAGACCTATATACAAACAGGCAGACGCGTTTTCTGTATTATATACTAGGGATATCGGCCTGTTTGAATTCGAGTTGCATTGAACGAAAGCGAGCCGGCGAGCGAAGTTAATCACGATCACTTCCCCCCCCAAGGTTGGTGAGGGGGGGGGTGGCGGGGGGGGTGGCGTACTTATTTGTTGCTTACCTAAGTCATTTGACCATTGACCACGCATTCCTTTCGAGATGGAGCACCGTTCCTGCTCCTAATAGAGACACCTCCAACATTTGAGCGCTCATGACGCTTTTTCCATATATCACATAAAAACTGCTTGCTTATCGTACCCCCGTCCTGTTTTCTCGTCTGTGGCCACCATCTACCTCCTAGGATAGCGATGGTTTTCTCGCTACTCCCTAGTCTACCAAACTCTTCCATGTCACATTCGTCGAATTTCCTCATCTCCTCCTCTACCTCCCGGGGCCGATGTCGAAGCGGAGACATCTACATTGGTGACCACCGTGGGACAACTGAACTACGATGCCTCGCTCGGGATCGCGATCCAAACGGAACCGCGGGAAAACTCGCCGAATCCCTCTTTTTCCGGATTCCATCCGACGGCCTCGGTGCCAAGCACCTCTTTGCGGCCTTGGCACCGCCCACTCAGGGTGAACTCCGATCCGACAGCCTCGGTGCCAAGCAACCCTTTGGCGGCCTTGACACCGCCCGATCAGGGAGAAAAACTAGTTCTCTCTGAGTAGGCCGTTCTCCCTGAGTGGGCGGTGCCAAGGCCGCAAAAGGGTTGCTTGGCACGGAGGCTGTCGGATCAGAATTCGGAAGAAGAGGGGTTCGGGGAGATTTCCCGCGGTTCCGTTTGGATCGCGATCCTGAGCGAGGCATCGTAATAAAGTTGTCCCACGGTGGTCACAATGTAAACACTGCACCTCTCTGGGAACCGATGTCGAAGCGAAGACGTCGTCGCGGCTGGTGTTGGCGTCGGGTACCCTTGACGATCGTCGTTCACAGCAGACGCGGGCTGAACCTTTATCTTCTTCATGTGTGGCAAGGAGAATGCTAAAACTAGATCTGACTCGAGGGGGACCAAGGGTGCCCCCGAGTATGCGGTGGGACTATGGCCGGACGCTCTTCTCCGGGGACGGCTCAACGCCGTCAATGACGGGGAGATACCTCGCGTCCCGAGATTTACATGGCCTGACCGGTGACGTGTCCTTTCGCGCATGCGTGTGACGAGATCTACGATAGGTATCTACGACCCTGGCGTCCACAACTCCCGGTATATCTCCAAGTGTTTCTCATCTTCCACCTTGTTTCTCAGCGCTAACCTTTCCTTTTCTTCTATTCTTTTTTTTACTCGTGTCTTGTACCTGCCAAACTCCTCTATAGACAGTATATCTTCTTGGTCTCCTCCTTACTCCCTCAATATTTCTCGAGTACGTTATCCCACCTTATTCCAGCTCGCCCTTTATTATTTTCTCCCATACAGCCCAACCAGGTATCAGCTATGGCTGGCAAGTTCCCTTCTGGCATATTCCTTACCTTATATTGCCATTTCAACAATCTCACGTCTCTATTTGTTTTAAGTGGGTACATTCCTAGTTCTGCTCTTAATACTGTATTACTCGTCGTACTTGAGCACTATACTAATAGTATATTTTTAGCTGCTGTCATCTGCACTGTTTCCAGTTGTATTACGAACTTCGCGTTCCCTTCACATACTTCTGCATACCCTAACGTCTGGTACAATCACATCCATCAGAATACATCTTATAATCCTAGTGTCAAGATGTGAGTCTGTTACGATCGCAACCATCTTGCCTACTTGTGATTCACCCTTTCCTGTTACGTTCGCTATGTGTGTATCCCAAGAACAGTCCTTTAAGATCTCTACGCCAAGGTACGTATACTGGTGTACGATCGGCAGTTTATCTTCTCCCCACTTCCATTGGAAATCTACCGGATTCACCTTAGCTTCGTTACAAACAACTACTGCGCACTTTTTCACGTTCGCAGTCCTAGTGTACGCTAGTGCTTTCTCTATCTGATGCTGCAATCCTTCGGGTGTTTCTGATATCCCCACGAAATCATGCGCAAACATCAACCCCGACCCGTACCTCCACCCAACGTGACTCCTTGCTTTGCTGCTTCGCCTGCTACTATCATGTCATTGGATATATACCTTGAAGATATTGGGTGATAGTGTACATCCCTGTGCAACTCCTTGTAAAATATCAACATATTTGGATATTTTTCCGTCCAGCACCACAGCATTTATCGCACATTCCGTCTGGTTTTTCCCTAGGCAATGTGCTGCTCGATGTGTTCTGGTGCGCCCGTGTGCTCGATGGATTGCCGAGGCTCATCTTTTCAGCGCACGGTGTGCTTTTGTATGGATACGATATAGGCACGTACTAGAGCGGCAATACACAAACTGCCGGCAGCGCAGCTCTTCACAATACACAGACGTGCGTGGTGAGGGCATGCACGGCGACAGCAAGCAAGAAGTGCTGCCTTCTCGGCTGGCTGCAAGAGAACCGCACAGCTGTTGTTGCTGCTGTCTACAGCAGCTGTGACGATCATCTGCAGCGCGCGATCTTTTCCCAGCAGTGACTTCAGTTGCTGGGCTCTTGTCACGAAGTTAATTCCAAGTCCCTATATCCCGTGCACTTCAATGCTGTTTGCAGTCCATACTTTGGTTATAAATAGTTTTTACGTTTTAGTCTTGGTCAGAAACAAAAAGGTCATCGAATGGTTGGACGCATGAAGGTCTTGTGGTCCAAGAATATTCCAAAATAGAGTATAGATCTAAATATGTTTCGGCAGTTAAAGGTGTATTGACGATATTTCTCACGATACGTTATTACGAGTATAATAATGTACCAGTCGCTGTTACTCTGTTACTCTCGAGATAGGTTACCATCACTAGAATAGATCGTGTCCTTTATGTTGATTATTTTCGACTTGAAAATAGAGACTTGGTCAAGCGGTCAGTATACTGGTTCGATCAGTATGTACTTTTCTTGAAACTACACAACAGCCTCCAGCATATACTGGATTGGACCGCATTAGGATACTGAGCGAGTTCATCTTGAGTACAGGGACTTTTTAGGCGTTTGACCAAGTTATGTAAACTTTTTTTGGACTTTTTCGGGAAACGCTCGCCGAGCTCAGCTATTAATAGCAGAACCGCGAGCCTTCACAGATGGCGGCGGGTGACACGTGCGGAAGCACCGCCGTGAGCGCGTGCCCCCCGGGGCCCTGAGGCGGAAGTTATCAGCCGCGGTACAAAAATAAAACGCAACGAAAAAGCTATTTAAAAAATCTGGTTTCAAGAAAAAATAACGGTCTGAGCAACAGCCAAAACAGATATTAGCCTCTACAGGGGTTTAGAATAAAAAAAAACCTCGGACGCATGATATCTTCTGTTTCACTGACGACTTGCCGGCGTACCTGTTATCAACACATTTTTTGTTTGGCGATTATCCAGATCGAGATAATTTTCGGTGCACAGGCTTGTACGGAGGCTAGGCGTGTACGGAGAGGAGTTTGGCCAGGTGCCTGGCGGGGGGGGGAACTCAAGCCACTACTGTATTAGCGGGCGGAGGCGAGGTTTTTAACTGTGTGCGGCTGCTTCGCTAAGATTCACGAAACAAAAGAAGACCAGTTTGGCACACTGCAACTCCCATGTCGGGGATAATGCGGCATGCTGTTACGGTCTTCGCTGCGACAGCAACGCTCCTATTTTATGTTGGCAAACGCGTTGGCCATGAAAGGGTGGTGTACGAAATCAGCCACACAATGGGATACCGTATGTGACGGTGTATAGCACACCCCCTCGGACGAGTTTCGTATGCCGGTTATCGACGACCGGTAGAGTTTGAACGCCGAGCGACACGTCTATGGAAAAATCTGGACGACATCCTCCCAAAGCCGCCACCGTTGCCATTCGTGCCACGCTGGTTTTGGAGGAAACCGACTCAGCATTTCCTCCCAGGGGGGGGGTTATACACTGTCATATACGGTAGGCCGCATTCGGTGGGCTAGAGTGTTTGCGGTAGCCCACCGAGTCCGACGTGTCCCACAGCGTGGACGGTCTTGCAAACCACGGTTTCGTTGGCCGAGATGGAGTACGAGGGTGGCTGTTGCGGTTCAGGCCGTAACAGCATGTGCCGCGTCATCCCCGCCATAGGATTTGCAGTGTGTCGAACTCGCGTTCCATTTCCCAAGATCGTCCAAACGATCGAGACAGTATTTTTTCCGACGACTTTTGTTAAATGACCGATCCCCGTTGATTTTTGGAGACGAAATCCAGCACTCAAACACCGCTTGTATTATTGCTGTGTATACCAGCGCAGCATGTTGTCGGGGATTGTACGGCATGCCCATCCGCTATTCGCCCCAAGATCCGCTCTCCCTGTTCCTGTCGGCGAACACATCGAATACGAGACGGTGGTGTACGAGATCAGTCACGCCGTGGGACTCGTCGCACTCGGTGGGCTACAGTGTTGGTGGTAGCCTACCAAGTGCGACATACCCCACAGCGACTGCTCTCATACACGATCGTTTCGTAGTCTATGAGCTTACCGGCAATACAAAGGAGGGCGGATGTCGCGGCGAAGGTGGTATGCCGCATCACCCCGGACATGGAAGTTTGAAAAATGTGTCGAACTGGCGGTACGTTTTGAAAGATCGCCCAAAAAGATCGAGACCGTTTCATTTGTCCGCCAATGTTTTTTTTTCAAACCGACCCGGAGATGATCTCCAACACCCCAAGGCTACTTTGTTGTCGCTGTGAAGGCCGAAACCGCATGCAGCACCATCCCCGACACGGGACTTTGCAATCTGCCGCACTCGTGTTACTTTTACAAAAATCACCCAAAGGATCGAGACTGTACTTTTCCCGGCATTGAAAAGAACAAACAGTCGCCGTTGATTTCTGAGACGATCTCCAACAACCTACATTATTTTTTCTTACAGTTACATAAAACCAACGCGGCATGGTGTCGGGGGATGATGTGGCATGCCGTTACAGTCTTCGCCCCGACAGCAACACTCCTTTCTTACGTCGACGCGCAGACTGGTCATTGAACGGTGGTGTGCAAGATCAGTCACGCCGTAGAACACGTCGCACTACGTGGGCTACAGCGTCTGCGGTACCCACCAAGTGCGACATACCCCACAGCGTGACTGCTCTCATACACGACAATTCCATGGCCCATATGTGTTCGCCGGCATGAAACAGGACGGCGGGTGTCGCGGCGAAGGCCGCAACAGAAAATATGCCACACCGTCCCCGACATGGGACTTGTGTCGAACTCGTAACTTTTTCCGAATATAACCCAAAAAAATGGAGATTATATTTTCCCCGCTGATCTGTTCGAAACAATCGATCGCCGTCGGAAACCACATCCAACACTTCAACACTACTTTGCTGTCGTTGCGAAGGCCGAAACAGCATGCCGCGCCATCCACGACATGGAACTTTGCAGGGTGTTGAACTCGCGCTACTTTTCCAAAGTTCGCCCAAGAAAGATCAAGACCGGCATTTTCCACATGTCTTGTCATTTAATCGGTCACCGCTGATTTTGTAAACAATCTCCAACAACCCAACACTGTTTCTATTACACTGTATTTACCAGCGCGACATAAAGCGGCATGCTGATAAGGTCTCCGTCGCGGCAGCAACTGCTTTTTCCATGTCGACGAACACGTCGGCCACGCAACGACGATGTACAAGACCAGCCACGCTGCGGGACACGTCGGACTCGGTGGGCTAGTGTTTAGCCCACCAAGTGCGACATACCCCGCAGCGTGATTGCTCTCGTACGCGACCATTTCATGGCCTTTGTGTTCACCGGCACGAAACAGGAGGGCGGATGTCGTGGCGGAGGCCGTAACAGCATACGCCGCATCATCCCCGACACGGAAACTTAGCAATGTGCCGAACTTGTTTTTTTGTAAGGTTTACAGATATCGCCCAAAATATCGATATCAGTTTTTTTTCCGGCGATCCTTTCAACGTAATCGATCGCCGTTGGTTTCGAAGACAATCTCCAACACCCCCGCACTGCGTGGACTACTTCTGTACGGCAGGGACGGATACGAGCAGAACAGCATACTTCTGTGCTGAGTATGCTGCTGTGTGCCCTTCAGCACACCAGCAGTACCATACTGCTGTGACTACTTGTGCTTCTGCGCGCTAAATCGCTGTATGACAAAACCTGGCGATGGCCAAGCCCCAAAAGACATCGAATACCAACATTTGTCTCAAGTCCTGAAATCTACGCGTTAATTCGCACGGCAAGAGTAATGGCACCTTGCAACACCAGCATCATAGACGCCTACATGGAGTATGAAGGTCATCGAGTACTCTGTCTCGTATACTCGTCTACGTACTCGTTCTACTTTGCAACACTGCTGCTGATTGCAGATTGCAGACGAGAGAAGAGTCTGCTGGTACTGAGTCTGCTGGTACTGGGCCAAATGGTAAATGGAGCGTGTCCATGTCGTCTGACCTGCTGTCTTGGGTACCACGTCCGCGCGAAGCTCCATTATCACCCTCCCCGCGCTGCTCCCTCCAACGCTCATGTCGAAGAATACCTGCAATGATTCCACCCAAAGCAACACGTACGTTTCCATGTCTTAACGCATCTCCCTTCCCTGCGCTTCGCGCTTGGCATACGCAATGTCTCCCTGGTCTGTGGAAACCCGACGTGCTCCGTTCTGGCATTGTAGGGGTGCGAGGGTCTATGCTGCTACAAACTGCGGCCATGTACGATACGATGTTTACACCAGGGTTACACTCCCCCTTCCGTGCACTAAGCTGGCGAGTTATCGCTACGTTATATTATACCCGGTCGCCCCGGTGGCGTATCAGGCTATCCTCGAGCCTGGTATGGGTCAGTTACGTGACTTCGACTCCCCTCGAGTGCATACTCGTATATAAATTCGTGGGGACTTTTTCTTGTGCACAAATTGACGTGCGGTAAGCGCGAGAGCGAGTTAGCAACACTCGATGAAAATCGACGAACAGTGGGATTGCTGAGCCCTATGCGCGACAAAAATTGAAGGCAAGAACCGGGGGGGTACAAGGGTCGACACCTGTGACCACGGCTTGTCCAGAAGCTGGAAGTAGAAGTGAGAAAGAAAAAAAGTGGAATGAAAAAATATACCAGGTATACCATGCATGTACCTGGTACATATCAACCCAAGAGAGACTGCACTGCACTGGTTGGTAATAGGACAGGCTATAACAGCAAGTGTGCCTCGAAGTGCTTGACGGACGATGAACTAATAGTTTGTAGTGTGGAACACTTGACCCTATATCCTTGGCAGGGCACATTTTCCTTTTTGACGGGCATGCCTCTTGACACTTTGGCGCTGCCCTGCCTCTGAGAACTGGCCCATATGGGAAGATTGGCTACGGCTACTGCAGTCATTGCGACACAGAACAAAACGTTTGCATTTTTTTATGCCGACAACCACGCACCGAGGGGTTCTTGGCAGTCGAAAATGCGCGCATGGCAGTTCGCCTTGCAGCCGAAGATCTTAGAGCGAACATGTTGGGGAGAAGTGGTACTTGGCTGCAGACTCGGGTGCGGGGGTGCCATGCGGTCCTCTGGTGTCCTGGTCAGTTGAACACTTCCCCTGACAATAAAAGCTTCTAAATCTAGTAAAAACCTCCTTCGACAAAAAAATCGCACACTCTCCACGTACGTCTCTCTGCCGAATTCTCTGCGTGTACAAGTACCCATTGTGAGCGCCACACGAGGCCACTGCCCCTTCCACGTGGCCGCCTCACCGGGTCTCCACCGTTATAAGGATGTCATTTTCATGAAAAATATTTTTTCGATCGCCACTTCTCACTGCTGATAGACGCGGAGCATTCCTGCAGACAGCTTAGGGACGTCGTTTCAAACTGAAAGTAGTCAACCGCTACAGCCATCAAACGAGCTAGCTGCTCTGCTGCGAGCTTCGCCGACTGAAGGACCTCCTCTGCTGGAAGTTGTTCCAAGCTTTACCTCTCTTGGGGGGTGCTAACGAAAGAAGACGATCTAAGAGAACCCCCAAGACAGCAATAATTCCAAGCGTTGTAACGCAGGACAGCAGCAGTGCCGCTCGAAAAGAGAAAGAGCGAGCCCGAAAGAGGCCAGCGTGCTGCTGATTCTCCGACGACAGCAAGCTACAGCAAGCACGGCGAGCAGCAGCAGCAGCAGCAACACCTCCCACCGCCAGCAGACACAGCAAGCGGTGCCAGCAGCAACAACAGCAGCAGCAGCAGCGCCATCAGCAGCAGCAGCGCCATCAGCAGCAGCAGCAAGCGCAACAAACAGCAGCAGCAACGGCAGCAAACACAGCAAGTATTACGCCCGAACCTCACCCTCCTCGTACGAAAGGAACCACCAGCGCGTCAGACACCAGTAGTAGTACCCTTACTACGCAAGTAGGCGAGCCTCCTTTCAGCGGGGATGCATAACTACGGCGCACGCAGGCGTGGGCGGGGCGGCAGTAGACAGCCCTACTTTCTTCTCCTAGTGCTGCAGCTACTGCACAAAATCTCCAACCTCCGTCAAAAGCCTCCCGTAACCCTCGCCCTAATGGCCGGCATGAGCGCGCTGCATCTGAAGCCGGACTTGATAGAAGCTATGATTGGAGGAGGAGCGGGGGCGTTCGCGAGCAAATGGCGCTTCTTCTCGGTGGACTATGTGCGGCAGGTTTGTATGATGCCTGCCATCATGTTCGAGACCTTCGAGAGGTGAGAGCGAGGAGTGAGGTGGGGTGGAGTGGGGTTGGAGGTGAGGTAGGGTAGAGTACGGTTGGGAGCGCAACTATCGTAGATACGAGCTTATCATTGGAGAAAGGCCACAAGTTAGACAAGAGCCACAGGTTAAGACACTGATTTTACTTACTGTAGTTTTACTGCAGTTCGCGTTTTGCCATGGGAACTAAAACAGCAGTACTTATAGGTGAACCATGCACGAGGCGTTTGTATGATGTCTGCTGCAAGGTCGAGACCTTCGAGAAGTGAGAACGCAGGGCAGGGGGTGGGGGGGAGGTGTTCTCATACCATGCATGACCGGAGTAAGGACATAGACCTTCGCATCCCTACAATGCCGGAACGGAGCACGCCGGGTTTGCATCGAACAGGCACGCATTGCTTGCACCAAGCGCGGGGGGGGGTGGGGGTCGGGTAGGGTAGGGTGGGGGGCGCAACTATTAATAGGCGTAGACACGATCCCGTGGGAGAACCCCCACAGGTCAGACACTAATATTCCAGTTGTAGTGTTGTTCCCATCTAGTGGAAAACCCCATTTCGGTGGATAAAATCGGACCAGGGTTCTTGGTGG
Source organism: Undaria pinnatifida (assembly GCA_012845835.1). Classification (NCBI taxonomy): domain Eukaryota; class Phaeophyceae; order Laminariales; family Alariaceae; genus Undaria; species Undaria pinnatifida. The sequence continues at coordinate 7,346,424 of JABAKD010000015.1, read as the reverse complement.
ACCCTGCCAGCGACTAATTGCGTACAGTACCAGGGGTACCAGTTCCAGGTACCCGTAGAGTGGAGGGCTCAGGTCCAGGTGGGATCAGGATCGACGTGGGTTCAGGGTGCCAAGCGGGAGAAAGGCGGCTAAATATTCAAGCTGTAAAGTCCTCTGACAGGCTCGTTTCTACAAATTATTCCTATCTATGGTGGGGTGGGGTGGGGTGCTTACTTTCTCTCCTTGGGGGGTCTGCGTGTGAGATACTGTTACGGGGTACAACACAGGACACCTATCAGGTGCCCAGTATGCCAGGTATACGTTGTAAGAAAACAAGAGAACGAGCACCAAGAAAATCATACTGAAATTAACACATAATAACAACAATCGGGAGTTGTAAAATGCCCCCGTTTTGACGAATGATAAATCGAACGCAGCCTGGCCCAGCGTACCTGTCTGTTGCCTACATGCGCATGTAAGTGTCTCGCTCCAACAGTACTATGGGCTGCTATTGTATTACCAAACACCTGGCATGCAAAAAGTATAGCATGTCCCACATAGTAACCCCCCCCGTCGACCTTTACCCCCCCCCCCCCCGTCCCCCACTTGCTCCCGACTCCTCTCCCCCCCGGTGCTCCGTCTCGAAAGGGATGTGTGGTCAATGGTCAAATGACTAAGGCAAGCAACAAATGAGTATGCCCTCCCCCCTCCCCCCCCCCGCCCCTCCCCTCCTTTTCAACAACACCGGCAGGACTGGCGGACTAGACCTTCAACGATTCTTCCTTTCCGCCTTTGTTCACGGAGACGACATGCACCTCTACTACAACATGGCCTCGTTTCTTGTTAAGGGGGTTTCGTTAGAGTTGACAATGGGATCGCAGGCGTTTGCCGTGCTGCTGGCATTTTGCACCGTCGCCTCCCAGGCCCTGATGCTGTTGAGCTCGTGGCTTTTGCTGACGGTTTTTGATGTGTCCGGGCCGATGCAGACGTGTACCGTCGGATTTTCGGGGGTGATCTTCGCGCTGAAGTATGTTCTCTCCAGGCGGTCACCTGAGGCGGTATCGGTGAGCATAACTAACATGGTCTCTTAAGATCAGGCCTATCACCGGGGGTGGTTTGGATGAGCGTAGCTAACGCGTGGTCTCATATTTTAAGGTACAAAACGCCTTTGTACAGTTGTGGCTCCACGCTTGTGCGGTATCCTCTAGTGTGGGGGCCCAGTTTAGTGCGGTACCCTTTAGTGCGCGAACCCAGGTTAGTGCGGTGAAAGTTGCTTATCATGAACTACTGCAAAAAATAATAGGGCAAAAAATAAAAGAGAAAACTTGAAAATATCTAATTCCACGATTGGCCCGGAAACATGGCTGCAGTTGTTGTAGTTGGAAGGAGGATGGACCCTTTTGCTACTGCAAGCGCCTTAAAACAGTATCACTCTATTTCCAAGTGGTTTGTGCTCGAAATGTGGGTGCAGGCAGCCGTGACTTGTAGAATGTGAGATGGGCACTTTTACTGCTTGTACTTTAGTGCAGTCTTGCACTGCAAAAAGTTGTTGCTTATTCTAAAAATATTGAATGTATTCTTCGTACTCGTACAGGCCGTGCAGGACAATTTGTCCACTTTGTTTTCGGCTAATAACTTTTGAATATGTCAAACTGAAAAATAAAACGACCTTGGTTGTGATAATCAAGGCCAAGGGAATCGAATACCGTCGAGAAAAAAAAACTTATCCCTATTCTAAAATCAAGTCATACATGGGCGGTCACCCAAAGGGCAACCCAATATCTGGCTAAAATGGGCTAAACAACTACCCAGATGGATAAAACCATGAATATATCGCGAAAGTTTAGTTTTCCAAAAACCCATTTTTTTTTGCTGATTTGGAGCACGGCAAAAGGAATCGTTTCCCGCTCCGTTTTTTTTTTATTGTGCGGTACGACCTCCGCTATAAAAGCTATGAAGATGACGTGATATTCCTTGTTTTCAGCCAATGTCTCCGTCAAATCGTTAAATATAGTATGAGCAAAAATCCTGACGATTGAACTGCCAGAGCTCCCCAAGTCCGTGGTCATAATCGACTTGCAAAAAGTATACACCCCGCTAAAAGCTATCAAGTTTTTCGGGTTTATTGGCGATAAACAGGCAAATAACACTCGAAATACATATATCCATCACTTCACAGATTACCGCTGGGAGATTTTAGCTCTTTAGACGTACTTTAGAATTTCAGATCACACACCCCTACCCTGAGGAACGTGCGCATTGGTGCTGGGAAAAAGTTGAATAATGTATCTTGCATGGACCATAGTCGGTAGTGGTTTTACAACGAAAAGGAGAAAAAATCCTGGGCACTCCCTTGCAATGGTCCTAAAAATCCGTTGATATCTGGGGTACTCCCCTTCAATTCCAAGTGGTTTAGCGCCGGAACTTGGGTACACTTTGTTGCAACTGAGTACCTATAACGGGATTAAACCTTGAGACCCTTGCGTTTTTCAGTGCTGACCGTGCATACGCCCCCCCCGCTCTCAAAACCATGCAACGACGCACCCACGTGCTGCAGATTCTCGGCTTTCGGGTTCACACCCGGTACGCCGCCTGGCTGGAGCTGGTACTAATTTCCTTGCTGGTGCCCAACGCATCATTTCTGGGGCACCTCTGCGGAATCTTGGCGGGGATTTTGTACGTCGAACTACCCATTTTGCTGCCCATCTTGAACATATTTTCGGGTTTCTCGCCCTTTGGCCAGACGCCTTCCTACACCTACAGCAGCGGCACAACAGCCACCTCCCGCTCTGCGTCTTCTTCTTCTCCCGGCGCCGGGCCATGGGTTGGTCGCGGCGGTGCGGAAGGGCCGGGAGAGGGGAGGGGCGCGGCGGGACGGAGATCAGGAGCAGCACCGCCTCCTCGCGATGGTGATAACTATGGCAATGTTGCTGCCTATGGGGTTTCCGCTGAGGAGGCGGAGTTGCAGGAGGTGCTGCGTCGGTCTAGGCTGGATATGGGCGGCAGGGGCGGTAGCGGTGGTGGTGGTGGCGGCGGGGGTAGTGGTAGCGGTGGTAGTGGTGGTGGTGGTGTTGGCTACGGTAGTGGTGGGGGTAACGGTGGTGACCATCATTTTGGAGGGGGATCTGCAGGCGGTGGCTTGTCGGGGTGGGCGGAGCGGGGGGGGATCGACAGGGCTGGGTCTGCCACAGTGGAATTGAGGAGGGAAACACCTTCGGCTCCTCTGGAAGGTGTTTCGCGAAGGGGGGGGCAGGGTGGAGGTGGCGGGGACGTAAACCTTCAAGAGCTGCGGAGGAGGCGCGTGGAGCGCCATGCTGAGCTGTAGTTTTGGACGTTGGCGATATTTTTTGCCGCACATATTATTGAGGTTGGGCTGGGGTTATGTGTTTAGTATTTTCCTCATCCGGAGGAGACGATGTATCATACTGTGCTGCTGTGCCTTCGACTTTTTGCACTCACAGCGGAAAAAATATAAATAGAGGTGCCTGCAAGTTTCGGACAGATTGTTTAATTAGGAGCCATTCTATTGCTCGAAAACTACTGGTTCTGTGACCTGTTGTGGCGTCATCCATGATTGTGGCGTCGATTTGGATCATGCCGGGGCGTTTTTTCGCGGGATACTGTGAAGGTGTTACCGCTCAGCTACCGGGGTAAAGGTGGACCAATTACCCAGCCCAGAGTAGGTCTTGCACACGCGGGACAGACATGAGATTCCTATTGGCTATGTCGAATCAGGGCCTGCAGATCCCTGGCCAACATGATCGCATCGCCTTCAGATCATCTTGCCGGCTGGGAGCCGTATGATCTGAACAATCTTCTAGCACATATTTTCTGGGCTGAATTTGTCCGGCATAGATGCTGCACGGCATACAACGACGATAGATACAGGATCTCGATGATCTGGACGATCTCGGTCATGATCTGACCGAGACATGACGTCTTGTGACCCCCCCCCGCCTCCCTCGGAACGACGGGATCTTTTGGGGCGATTCGGTTACTGGTCTGCGTATACAGTCGTACGTGCCTACCCAAACTCGTTTCAAGATTTTGTCATTTTTGTAATCGGGAAGGACGATGGTGAGGTAGGCGGCGTGCTTCGTGTCAGACGAATTTGAGGACAACCTGCGGCAGCAGTAGGGGTCGACGGGGTGTTGGATAAAATGGAGGGGAGGAAACGCGTGGGAGGAAGGGCAAGCTTTCTCCTCGAGTGTACAGGCCAGGCATCAGTTTTTTTTGGAGATGGTGTTTGCTACATGCTTTGCTGTGGGTAATTGTGCTGTAAACCACGTGGTGCGAGGACTGTTGAAAGCTTGCAAAAACTCAGGAATGTCTCGTTTTGCTGGAATGTTGACCGCCTCTCGAGGGTTGAAGCCATGGGAGCCTGTACAGGACCCAATGAAGAGTCTGGTGGAGGGCTGGGCAATTTCGTTTTCTTCAGTCTCAACCTCGCTCAGCGGCCGAGTGAAGAACACACGACGGGAGGGTTGAGGGAGCAATTTTCTCGACCCACACCACCCATGGAATCGCATGCTTCATTCCTGGATGCGTCCATCAAATTCATGTTCGGTAGGTTGGCTTGCATACCTGCGGAGTAAATCCAAACGACCCCAGGCATGGTTGCGCGTTTGACGCAAGCACGCTGTTCCGGCGAGCCGTGATCAGCGGCTGCTCAGCTGCCTCTTTTTCTACCTTGTGAACCTGTAACAGTTGCTCAACCTCATCAGCTTTGGACCGCTGCTAGTGGCAAGGTGATGTTGAACCAAAAAGCTTCCAATTTTGTTTTTTGAGTATTTTGCTGAAGGGAGTTTCGTACCGCCGTTGTGGGAAAAAAAAACGATGAAGCATGTTTTGTCATTTTTTTTGTCAGCGGCGCAGTTCGTCAACTTTCATCAAGCCTTCGTCAACATCTCCTGACAATCACGGTTGACCTTCGTTCTTGAGATAGAGGCAACCCACGACCACCCCCCTTCGTTCCGGTCAAGGCCACATGAATTTAGATGACAGCGCCGAATAATTAAAGTCAATTAAGGCTCTAGGGCGCAAGAGGTCGCCCGTTGTCCTGTAGTCTTCCGTCAAATCTTCGCAAATTTTTGTTTTGCCCGTTGGGGGGCGAAGGACGGTTCTAGTCTCCGTTTTGTACACATCAGTCGCCAAATGCATGTTTTACAAAAGCCTGGTCAGCGCCCGCCACACATCACCGGCCGCAATGTTGGCACTGCCCGCTGAGGGTGGGTCGGAGCCCCTAACGAGCTCGCCACGTTCAGGTTACACGACCCTGGCGTTGATTTTGTCGAATATAGTTTGTGGAGCACACGAAATCTCGCCATATTCAATCCAACATGCGCTGGATAGTTTCTCAAACAGATGTTGGCCTAGATCGCCGCCAGGCATATATTTTCTTGTGGACAAAAAAATGCAGTTCAAAAAATATTTTTTTTAAAGCGCGCGTGCTATGACAGGGGTAGCACACTTTGGATGTGTTTTTGTTTCTGAATGACGGTGCTCCTTAACCCCAAAATCGACGAAATTTCATTTTTTCTCCGCGTTTTTTTTTTTTAATACTTGGGCCATGGGATTGTTCGGCGGGTTGAGTTGTTCGTTTTTCTCTAAACCGTTTCTTTGGGTGTGGAACAAAGCTCCTGAAATGAACAGCCTCATAAGAAATAGATGCGCCTATACCGTAGCATGAGTGAAATCGGCTTATAGGCAGCGGCCGTACAGGAATCGTTTGGCAGATATCTTCGATTTTTGTTTGTGTGCAGCATCGCCGTGCCATTAGCAACGGTCTTACCACGATGTCGATATGCACTTTTGATAATCTCGTACCGCGACTAAACTGTCCTCAAGGCTATCGAGAATATCGTACGGCGAATTGTCCTCAGCGAAAACCTTGCAATTTGTCCTGGTTGTCAGGTACACGGTTTAAAGTTGAACTAAACATCCGCATCACGACGGACTCCTCCGATTAGTGTGGAGCTAAGACCACCTGGGGGTTTCATAGACTTTGGTCCTGCTGCGACAAAATGATTGAAATACTTGACGTTCAGCCCTAACGACCGCCATGTTTTTTATCCCGGGATGAAAAAAGGTATTGAGGAGGTGGTGTGAACTAAACCATCTGGAGCTAAGACCACCTGGGGGTTTCATAGACTTTGGTCCTGCTGCGACAAAATGATTGAAATACTTGACGTTCAGCCCTAACGACCGCCATGTTTTTTATCCCGGGATGAAAAAAGGTATTGAGGAGGTGGTGTGAACTAAACCATCTTGTCGAAGCTGGGCTAAGTCGTACACACTACTGGATTGCCCTCCAAACGAAATCTCATTCCGAAGTAACGTATCCATCTGGTATTAAATGTCAAACATGAAACGAAATGGCAATCTGGAATTTTCAACGCAATCAGAATCCCAGGGAAAAAAACAATGCGGCGTCATCTCATCATCGTTTTTTTCTTCAATTATTCCGGCGACACCCCGGCCCCCGCCAGGAGCTCCTGGAGCACCGTCACATCCACGTTCCCCCCGCACAGCACCACTCCAACCCTCTTAACCTCGCTCGACATCCCCTTAACTCGCGGCGACATAAGTGCGGCCACACCCACCGCGGAGCTCGGTTCAATAACCAGTTTCATGCGCTCGTACACCACCCTCATCCACCGCAGAATTTCCTTCTCCGATACCGTCACGATATCGTCGACCGAATCCCTAACCACGGGCCACGTCGTGGTCCCAAGCGTTGTTCTTAGCCCGTCCGCGACGGTGTCCGGCATTCCCTCGCAGTCATGCCCGCAGAGCGTCCCGCTCTTCTTAGACCTGAAAGCATCCGCTGCTTTCTCCGGCTCGGCACCGATAACTCTCACCCCCGGACATAACGCCTTCACGGCTGTGGCAACTCCGCTGATAAGTCCACCCCCCCCCACGGGCACAATAACCGCGTCTAAACCTGTGCTCCCGGTTAACTCTCCTACCTGCCGGAGGAGCTCTAGGCCAACTGTACCCTGCCCGCACTGTACCCTAGGGTCGTTGTAGGGGTGCACGAGGATAGAATGGGGGAGGTTGGATTGCACTGCCGCTGCGGCTTGCTCTCGTCCCGTCGTGGTGTTCTCGCAGAGGGTGATGCTCGCGCCGTACCCGCGAACGGCGGACACCTTGACGGCCATGGAGTTGCTCGGCATGACGATGTGCGCGTTCTTTCCGTTTGCCTTTGCTGCCCACGATAACGCCTGCGTGTTTGTGTTCATGTGCGTGAGAACGTGCGCGTGTACGTGTGCTCGAGCGTGATTGCGTGCGTGCGTGCGTGCGTGTGTGCCTGGGTGTTTTGTAGAATAGTGAGAGACGAAGAGCGGGGACCATGACGTTTCTTAGTACGGGCGAGCGGCCGGCTGAAACAACTTTCAGTCAGCTCACTCTTACGTCGGCAATGGATGTTGTTTCGGATCCTTCTGCTGCTGCGGTGTACTTAGTTCACCGGCATCGCTCCCTGAAGCGAGGCCAGGTCGGAAACAAGCGAATAACAGCATGGCCGGGGTTGTGTTTGTGTTCGGAACGATTAACCGTTCTTTCTAATCATCGGCATCCAGCACATTCAGCATCCGTGCTGATTTTTCACCCAAGACATACACGCTACCGGCCCTGTCATAAGAAGTAGCTATACAAGAAATCCAGTGCGACATTTTCTGGGAAACAAGAACTTCGGGAGCGAGCCCCACAATTAACCCAGTGGGAGATTTGCGAGGAAATAAGAACTTCGGGGGCAGCTCTACTTTAGTCTGGAGCACGCCCTGTCGAATAGGAAACCCAGCGTGGGTTGGGCCAGCAGGCTAGTAGGCCTGATGCCTTGGTAGAGGGTCGGTGCCGATGTTCAGTGCTACGGTAGAAACATTTTTTGTGCTCGCACTTTTCTGATAGGTCAACTTTTTCATGTATGTGGAAAATTCTTGGTCACAGAATGCGTCGCAAATGAGGAGTGCATAGATTAGAGATTGGCCAATGCAAAATGCCAAGCGTACGGAACACGAAAATCAGACCATTCACAACCCAGACATGAAAATTTATCGTCGTACGCAGCTACGCACGATTGCCGCTTGAGTTGGTTACGGTTAGGGTTACCATGATAGCGTACCAGGTATCTCAGCAGACCACCTGTACAGCAGTACTCTTACGGTACACAAACAAGGCAAGCAAATGTATCTTCACAAGTACCTGCGCATGCTTTGCTGCGGGCCGCTTGAGCGGGTTAGGGTTCGGGTTGGGGTCCAGAATAGGGTTAGAGCGCACCCGGTACTGGATACGAAAAACAGATGCGGATCATAGCATACACAAACCGTACAACAAGCACATGCATCTTCCTGTCATACACACCTGCGCATGGTTGCCGCTCGAGTGCGTGACGATGTCCCGGCACTCGGGAGGGGCCAGCAAAACCGCGTTGCACGCGCCCCGGGCCTTGAAGGAGCCCGTTTTTTGAAAGAGCTCACACTTGAAAAACACTTGTCGCCCTCCGCTCATCTCGTTCAGCGCTTGGCATGTCAGCACCGGGGTGCGGTGGATGTAGGGAGATATCCGCGCGGCAGCTCGCTGAATTCCAGCGATGGAGAGAATGGCCGGAGCTTCGGGCTCGGCGTGAAATTTGCGAGCTTCGTCCATCTCGTACTCGTACGAGTAGTTTTGCCCCTTGTACCCGTATAACAGCAGCAGCGGCAGCAGTAGTAGTAGTCGCAGCTGGGGCGACCAGTAGTAGTTGCACCGCCAGTAGAACACGTGCTGCAGCACGTTTGTTCGACCTGTGATACGAGTCTCCTGCGTAACTCAGAACTTGACAGTACCGGTGTAGGTGTTCAGCTTGATCGTGCTCCTAGGAGCAAACGAATGTATCACTCGTATGCCAATCGTTTACTCGTGTACCCTGGGAACAAGCAATCAACCGCCCCGGGCAGTAAGTATGGCTTCGCTTGCGCTTGCTAGGCCCTGCCAGCTGTGAAGCTCTCAAGGTGTAAAGCTGCTGTGAGAGGGTGGAAGACGCGGGAAAAGTTCACTTCATGAAAAAGGTTCACTTTTTAAAACATCCCCGCCGAACCAATGGAAACCCCTGAGATCATATCATATTATACGGTCACCAGCAGCAGGACAGCAGGACAGCCATAGACAGACAGCCATCACTAGACAGAGCAAAGAGAGGAAGCAACACCAACAAGCTCGCCGAGACACAAGGCCGCGACAAGGCCGGCTTGAAGGGGGTCGAAGCGTCGGCGCTCTGCTTTTGTTTGGTGGTAGGAGACAGCAGCAAAGATGCCTGCCAACCTGTCCAATGTGGGCAACAAAGCGAAGCGGACAGAGCTGTATCGAAAGCAGAAGGGAGACAAGAAGGCAGAGCAAAAGGACAGACGAAAACGGAGGGAGAGGGAGGCCCAGGAGCTCGGAGAGGTAGGCTAGGTTTCCTCGCTCGTTCGGGTTGCGTTGCGTTGGTGTTGCATCGTGTTGTGTTGCCTTGCCTTGCCTTGCCTTGCGCTTTTGCACTGGAGCGCGTTGCGCTGCGTTGCGTTCGTCTTCAATCGGTATCATCCAGCACTTACAGCAGTAGAACAACAGCAGTATCGTACAGAGCGAGAGTGGCCCAGAGCTTCGGAGAGGCCGGGTAGGGTTCCCCGCTTGTTGGTGGGACGATGCGATGTGTTACGTTGGGTTGCGTTGGAGGGAGAGGCCCCCCCAGGAATTTGGGGAGGTATGGTGGGCTTCCCGCCCTATCGATTATAGGTGTTGGTGTTGGTATTGCGTTGCGTTATTGCGTTGTGTTGCGATGTTGTGATGCAATACGTTGCGCTCGTCTTGGGTGGGTTGCAAGGCACTGCTGCGCGCGGACAGAGAGGAGGGCCCAGGAGCCCGGAGAGGTAGGAAGAGGATAGACCTCCCCATAAAGCTGGGTCGTGCTGCGTTGCGTTGCATGGCGTTGCGTTGTGCTGCTTTAGTGTTCGATGGGTTTCGTACGGCACTTCGTCGAGAGAGGGGGAGGCATAAGCTCGGAGAGGGATCCTAGGATTCCCCACTGGTTGGTGTTCCGTTGCCTTGCCTTGCCTTGCCTTGCCTTGCCTTGCCTTGCCTTGCCTTGCCTTGCCTTGCCTTGCCTTGCCTTGCCTTGCCTTGCCTTGCCTTGCCTTGCCTTGCCTTGCCTTGCCTTGCCTTGCCTTGCCTTGCCTTGCCTTGCCTTCCCTTGCCTTGCCTTGCCTTGCCTTGCCTTGCCTTGCCTTGCCTTGCCTTGCCTTGTCTTGCCTTGCGCCTTGCCTTCCCTTGCGTTGACGAAAGAGGCCTTACAGTATCGCCCAACAAGGCCGGGCTTCAATCAGATTAATGCCTGATATTATTAATAGCGTATTTGCCTACCGCAATAAGTGCTCGATGGAGCTCCTATGTACCAGGTACATACGACTACGAGTATGATATGGTAGGGATACCACTCACAGTCATACCACAAGCGGCTGCAGGCAGCGGTGCAGCAACTATTAACGCCATTGCAACTGGAAACCCATTTTTGCGGAAAATTTAGTTGGAGTTAGTATCCGGAGAAGATTTGGGGCTCTCAAGGGGCTAATACCTGGCAATGTAAGCGGTAAGCTATACTCCGTTGGTCAAGGGAAATACCAATACTGTACCTCGATTTCCGTTTTCGTGTGTCGTCTAAAGCAGTACCGCTTGTAGCTGCTGCGCTGCTGGTGTGAAACAGACACGAGTTAGTATTTTAGTCCCACACGAAACCCAAGGCATCAAACTCAAGTCAAGGAGCGAACCGCGATCTCCTACAGTAGTAGCATATTTTCGAACGCGTCAAGGCCTCTTTTCACCTTCACATGCCAGCTTTAGTGCACGAGGGAGGTCAGTCAAGGTCATACCGGGGTCTCCTACTTGACGTATGTGGTTGTAGGTAACCCCGAACAACTGCAACCATGTTTTTGTTCAGGCAGATCAGAGCCCTATTAATTATCTATGTCTCTCAGGGTATACACACCCCTGGTCTCATGTTCTGCATGGCCTATAGATCGTGTGTTCGTGTGAGAACCGGGTGATCTGAATGATCTATTAACTATTTATAGTACGTACTTCTTGGGTGGATCTTGTACTACGCAGATCCTGCACAAGATAACAACACAATATTTATGAGATCTATATGATCTATATGATCTAGGTCGTGATCTGCTCGATGAGTGCAAACTTTTATCGCCTTTGGGACTTCCAAGAGAAACAACCTCAGAAAAAAATCTAAAGATTTCAGCATTGACCACACGAACCGGCCCGGGCCGCCGAGGTAGCGGACGTGAACTGCAACATAAGGAGGTGCACCACACGCACGTAGCATGCTGATACTTGCACCGTCATGTCGAAACATGTCCCTATTTTTTTACGTTGTCAAGATTTTTACACCCGCGTTCGCTCGTAGTTACTGCTTCTTACACTCCGCTAAACCCGACTACGCTTTTGTTGCGTCTTTTGTCGCGAGCAGGAAGCGCCGCCGAAGCAGAAGCCCAAGACTCTAGAGAGCACGCGCGACCCGGATCGCACGGTGGTAAGACCGGCGGATGAAGAGGTATTTCGGGACGAAGCCGAGGACGAGTTCGCCAAGTTTTTCAGCAACGAGCAGGTCAGTTGTTGCCGTCCTTTTCCATTCGATAAAGCCCGTCCCGCCCCGTACGATTGGACCACTCTTAGCCCCGGTAGAACCTGCCGTATTGCGCCCCGTCCCATTAGTCCCGTTACGTTCCCGTTGTCATCCCGAAAATCCCGTCCCACCCCATCCCGCCACATCCAACCCGGCCCCGTCCTGTCATATCCCGTCCCGATACCGTCCTGTTCCGTCCCGTCCCATCCTGTTGCATCCCATCCTATCCCAACCCGTTCCCTCCCCTCATCCCGTTCCATCCCATCTGATCCGATCCCGTTGTCCAGTTCCGTCGCGTTCCATCCCGTCCTTTCCAATCCCATGAATCGTATCCCGCCCTGGCCTTCCTTGTCTACCTGTAGATTACTTGTGCCTTTTCGTGAGCACCGCTAGGTTGTTGCGATGGACCACTAGGCACTTGGTAACTGGTGTGTGAGACCTTTATCAACAGCAACGTTTTTTTATGTCCATGTTTTACATGTCGCTGTTTTGCATGTCACTGCCTTGTTTGCCACTGTTTTTTATCTGGCTGTTTTGATCTTACGGTTTTGTATGCCACTGTTTTGTGTGTCCCTGTCTTGCATGCGACCTTCTCTCTCCCGCAGACGCCGAAGATCATGATCACGACGCGACCGAGACCGTCCGGCAACCTGTTCCACTTCGTGCAGGACTTGCTCCGCATGATACCGAACGCCTTCTTTTACCCTCGAAGTGAGTGGATCGGTTCGCCAGTCGGTTGGTTATTCGATCGGTTCCCGGTTGGTTGACTATTCAATTTGTCATTCGGTTGGTCACTCTAGTTGCCGTTTGGTCGGAATTTTCATTTGTTCATCGACGCATGGTAAATTAGGGGTGCACTAGTTGTTTTTGCCCTGCAAGGGTCCTTCCTTCCTTAAGCTCTATAGCTCTCCCGAAAAGCTGATTTGGGGATATAAAAAAAATGCTACCCGACGAAAATTCCCGTGGCCTAGGTAACAACGAAAATTAGCGCACAAAAAATACCGAAATTCCGACAATTTTGGGTCAAGGTGTTCCCGTCATTCTGAGGCGTTTCAACGAAAAAGTGCCACCTTCATCGTGGCACGCGTCAATCGATTATTAACAGTTGTTTTCGTTGGCCATTAAGCTGGTCAATTGGCCTGTCACTCGGTCGGTTGTTGAGATGGTTAATTGGGTTGGTCATTCGGTTGGTCAATCGGTTTATCGAATATTCGGTGGGCTAATCGGTTGGTGAATCGGTCGGTCGTTCGGTTGGTAATTCGGTCAATCATTAGGTTGATCCATTGTGATTGTTTGACTGTCAATCGGTTGGCCAGTCGGTCAATTCGTTTGGTGTTTTTCGGTATGGTCGTCGAATCGGTCAATCGAATATTCGGTGGGTCAATCGGCTGGGCAATCGATTGGTCGTTCGGTTGGTAATTCGGTCAATCATTCGGTTGGCCTATCGTGATTTTTTTACTGTCAATTGGGTGGCCATCGGTCTATTCGTTGGGTGTTTTTCGGTTTGTCGATCGGTCGATCGGTTGCTTATTCCGTGGTAGATACCACCGTGAGGACAGTAACATACGTGCAACTGTTGGATGCACACCGTTACTACCGACCTAGCCTGACAGTTGGCGCTATCTGCCAGCTTCGGTTGTTACAGTGTATGCCTAACTTTCGATCGGTCAATCGGCTCGTTTGCTTTTGTTCTGCTCCGCCCTTCCCCCCTCGACTTTGCTCTCAATTTTCACGCAACCCAGAATCGTACACGGTGAAACAGATCTGCGAGTGGGCGTCTAACAAGAAATTCACTCACCTGTTCGTCATCTCGGAACGCCTCAAGAAGTGTAACGGGTGAGTGAGGAGGGATAAGGGTTGGGGCGGGGGTGGGGTGGGTGGGGTGGATGGGGGTGGATGGCGGTAGGTGGGGGTAGGTGAGTGTAGGCGGGGTGGGGTAAGGGTGCGGGAGGGTTGAAGAGCGGGGGCGGGGGGCTGAGTTTGAGCGTGAACCAGGTGTCCGTAACGTACGATGTAGTGTCCAGGCATTGCTTTTCTTTGTTGATATTGTTGTTGTTGTTTTGCCTCTTTTACGTTCCTGGCGTTTCATATGTACTAGAGATAGGGTTTGTTGCTGGGACTGTTCGTTCGCAAAGCCTTGGAAGAGGCGGGGTGATTCCACGTCCCACCGGTCCCATTCCACACGGGGGGCCCGTACCTTGGGCGAAGTCAGGATAACGTCTCGCCGGAGTCTAAAGTTTTCTTGTGTTCCCCGAGATCTGATATACCCCGTACTCTACATAGTGTAACTGGTGTACACATTCCTATATTTACCCCTTTTTCCGATTCGTTGGCGGCGTTTTTATTGCGGGGGTGGGGGCCTTAGGCATCAGGCTCAGCGGGTCGGTCTTACCGCACGGGCCCATACGTACTTGCCATTCATATCGTCTACGTATGATAGTGTCGGTCTTACCGCACAGGCCCATGCCTACTTGCCATTCGTATCGTCTACGTATCGTTGTTATCCCTTCCTGCACTTCATCAAAACCCTACTAATATGTACTATTGCTGAATATTGACACACTTGGGTAATGTTAATATACTACTGAATATTCACTACTGTACGTGGTAATTATTTTTACCCCCGATTCGTTGGCGGCGTTTTTAATGCGGGGGCGGGGTGATCAGGCTGATCGTGTCGGTCTTACCGCACGGGCCCACCGCCTTCTTCAAGGTGTCTAACGTCGTGCCGAGCGCCGACGTGTACAACCACGGTACAGTTACGGCCCATCAGCCGGAGATCATCCTCAACAACTTCAACACCCGCTTGGGACACAGGGTGGGCCGTTTCTTGGGCTCTTTCTTCCCTCACGTGAGAATGAGATTTGTGTGATTTGTGGAGGAGATTTGATGTTTTTTTGTGTCAGACGATTTGTTGTTAGAATTGTTTTCAAGCTTTGCTTTGGAGACTTGTGTGTGAGATTTGAACTTTCAGCCCTTTTCGTTTTTTGTTTTTTTACCCTTTCCCGTCTTTGGTTCAGCCCTTCTTTCTTTTTTGTTTTCGCTTTTTTTTCTTTCCTTTCTTATAGGCTGGTCATGTATAATTTGTGTTGCTTTCGAAGCACAAGTTGCTTAATTTGGTCATTTTCCCAATTTTTTGTCCCCTTTTTCACGCTTTTAGGAGCCGGAGTTCGACGGTCGGCAGGTGGTTACATTTCACAACCAACGCGACTACATATTCGTTCGACTTCACCGATACATGTTCGCGGAAGGGAAGGGGGAAGGGAAAGAGAAGAAGACGAGGGCAAGGCTACAGGTGAGAGGCTTGGCGTTGGTTCACGTGTTTTCTCGCTGTCATATTGTTGTGTTGCTGTTGCTGTTGCCGTTGTTATGTTGTGTTTTGTCGTGTATGGCCTGCTTTTTCTCCAGTGGTTTTCTATTTTCTCCTCTACTAGCTTCGGACAATTCCGTGGCATTCTAAAATTTCGGAATCTCGGGGATTCAGTGTTTTTCAGGATAACGGCGTGGTTGGTGGATACCCTGGTACGTTTGTTCCCGCTTTACTTGTGGTGTTGCTTTTGTGCTCCGTCAACATGTCACTGGTTTCTTTGGTTATTGGCACTCACGATGCACAGTTTTGGATGGAAAAAATAATAATAGTAACGCGTTCTCTGGTCGGCGAAACCCCGACGTCCCGGCATTGTAGGGATGCGAGGGCCTATGGTCTTACAGACGACGGCCAAGCCATGATAATAAGCCCCCCCCCCCCTCCTCCACGTCTCTCCCTCCCTCCCTTCCTCCTCCCGCTTTCCCGATAACCAGGAGCTCGGTCCTCGCTTCACGCTCAAAATGCGCTGGCTTCAGGAGGGGACATTCGACACGCAATTCGGAGAGTACGAGTGGATTCACAAGAGGAAGGAGATGGACTCCACACGCAGAACGTTCCATCTTTGAAGCGTTATTTACTACTGTAGCCTACGTTACCAGTGTATTTTTTCGGAGATATCACGGTTGGAAGACGTAGTTTCGTGCGATAATTATAGGGGTTGCTGTGCAAAAAGAAGTGCGGGTATCCGTTGGGAAAAGAGCAGTTGTGTTTCCGTTGGAACAAAGCAGGAGTAACATTCGTTCTGCCGACGACGTCAAGTGTGAATAGATGCCTGGGACACTGAATGTACCGTATGCCACGCAACAAAACACAGCCCCGCGGAAGAATCTCAGAGATAATTTTTCGATAGCGGGGAGAGTTCAAGCGCGGAGCGATGAGTCTAAGGAAAATATTTTGACCATATTTCTCCCCAAAGCCGTCGTTTTCTTGGCCTCTGCTCTCGTGGTTTTGTAGGATGTCGGCGCTGACTGGTCCCAGGGTGTATGTGCAATACTGCAATCTTCCAAAGTTATACCTTGTTCCCTTCCAGTTTTGCCTGTTGAGCGGTCCTGTGTTTGTCACTCACATGTTGCTGCGTTAGAAAAGCTTCGTTGTGTTCTGCTACTCAGGCGGAGTGTCTCACTGAGAAACGAGGGCCGAGCCTATTTGGACCTCGTCCCCTGTTGTCCTCTACGATGTTGCCCTCGCAAGGAATACGTCACCAGCTTCCGTGTTCCTGGATCCTGAGTCCTGAGCCTTGAAAGACCTTCCAGGGCGTTAGCCTGGTATTACCGTTGGAAGAAAGTGCGGTTAACCGTTCATGAAAGAAAGGGTTACCGTGGGGTTTGTTTACGGGTTGCTGTTGGAATAGAGTATGGTGTACCGTTGGAGAAAGCAGCGGTTCCCGCTGGAATAAACTACACGAGTTCCCGTTGGGAAAGAGGTGGGGAATATCGGTGGAAAAAGAAACAAAATGTTGAAACCGATGCCGTTGCAAGAATATTGGGGTTGCCGTTGGTACGGTACGGCGTGACGTTGGGCGTGAGGACGTGATGGCGGCGGCCACAGCTGCAGCGACCTATGCTTTAAAGGCGCGGATAGAGATCACTCTTATAGCGGTTCTCTGGCTCCATAAAAAAACTCAACCATGATGTACTAAATTGCTATTGAACGCCGACTTGTCAACCGCTCGGCATGATCTGAAGTGATATTACCTATCTCATGAGTGTGCCACATGGATGATCACCTGATAGAAGAGATCGTGCAGCTGAATAGAAGGATTTTGATTTCTATCGGAACGACATCTACGGTGCAATTGTCGGATGGAAAAATATGCTGAACAATACTGATCACCTGATCCATATCTACCCACTTGTACAAGCTTCTCCTTTGGGGTGTGATTGGCTTGAATTCCCGGGGGTATCGGAAGTTGAAAAGAGGGGAAAGGTCTTGAAAACTACGTAACTAAAAAAATAGCCACCGCGCAAATAACCCGACAAGTAACACCCACCAACCCAAACGAGTGTATTGCTTAGTCAGTAGGAAACCCGGGGATATATCCAGATTGTCCCTTAACGACCGCAGGTCTGACGCAGAGCTGAGCTGGGCTGAGCTGAGGCGGCAACGGAGAGAGGTCTGCTTCTTTGTTCCACTTTTTTATGCCGGTTGGGCACGGTTGGGTGAAACTTCGTGAGGGTCAGTAACGTGATGCCTCGACCTTTCCAAGCTACAACCCATTGATGGGTCTAATTCCAAGTAATTTTTCCCACACAAAAAATATTTTCAGTCCAAAGTCTCTCCAGGCATGACTCTGGCGGAAGTTTCAACTGCTTTTGTCAACCCGGTCCCGAACGGTTGCCCCCGCACGGTTACACAAGTATCGATAAGGCCGGCACACGCACCGACGGCCTATGCTAATTCCCACCTTCCGGGGAAGCCTTGTCGCTTCAGCTCCACGATTAAGCTGAAACCACGATCCCATCTTTCTCAGCGTAGGTGGGATATCTTATTTGCAAATGATCAATTCATCCGTCTGTCTGTCTCTCTGACCGCATGACTGCTATTAAAACGGGATAGTTGTAATGTGACCCCCTTTCCCCCGTTTCGGCGTTATGATTTATATCAGCTGTCCCCTGTTTACCTGGCAGGCGTTATCGCCTGTCCGAAAGATCGCCCCCCCCCCTTTCGATCAAAGGCATAGGAAGGACAGCAAGCAATCAATAAATTATGTATAACATCCAAGTAACCCTCGTGTGAGTGATTGGTACAGAGCCAGAGGCACCGCTGCATAGCAGTGTAGTCGGTCTCTAGGTCCATGTTGCCTCATCTTGCTACACTATCCACGATGTACACTATCAAAACCCCTTTGGGGCTTCGGAGGAAAAAGTGCCGAAACCAATGACCACAGCAAACATCGACCACACCAGGAAATCCGGGCTGCTGAGATAATGTGATGAGTCGTGGTGCCGGGAAGGTGTGAGGGACGGGACGCAGGGGTATCAGCTTTGCTTGGAGACAGCACCGGTTCTCCTTGATATATTTCATATTACTCACGTTGGGTTATGAGAAGCTCGATGAGACAGGAAATGAGGAGTGATACCATGGAGGGGGTGAGGCTCACAGAGTTTGCTTTCCCCCAGCATTGCTGCTGTGCTCTCTTCTGGGCCTTTTTCTATGGAACGTACAAGGAACGTTCTCCTAGATGTTCTATATTCCTAAGGGTGCTTAAGGCGCTTACATCTATCTATCGTATCCAGAGGAAAAACGTTCTATTACCGAGAACACTCTTGTCGTATAAGCTAGCTAGATTCTACGGTTACGGGTTATCATCTCCACTCAGAATATTGCGCTTAAGAGAATATTCTTGTGAACGAATGACCAGGACTCTGCGGGCTATCTTACCGCATCTATTGCCAGCTATACTGACACTTTATTACAATAGGGGATGTTCCCGAACCGTCGGTTTGGAGCTGTACGATACTTGCGGACCAATTATAGTCTACACTGCACGGTAGTTTTGTCACTTTTCGGCCCACCGACATGCACCGCCATGGGATCATTTGGGTTACGCTGCTGCACCCATAAAATATGCCAAAGTCCGTTTTTGGGCGAGGAAAAAAAGTCACTCCCTACTGCCTAGATATTGGTGCCGAACATGCGCTTTTGGCAATACTTCCTACATGCTGATGTGATGCAATGTGATGCGTTGGTGGTGGTGCTGTTCTGATGTTGTGCTGCTACTGTCACTGCAGTACTGCTGTGGTGGTGGCGGTCGACTGTCAATGTCCTGCTGGTTTCCCGCTGGTGTTGCTAGTGAACGTCTGTGCTTTGGGGCCCACGCACAGCAACCAAAAAACGACGAGTGCGGTTTTGTCAGGTGACGAGTATGAGCGTGTAGCAGAGTAAGTTTTCACCATCCTGCGCAGATCAAGGCTGCACTACGGTAGGGCGGGTACCCCCATCTTAGCGACCGGGTGGGAGGGACACCAGCTTGTTACAATAGACTTTAGACCACTCGTACCGGTATATAAACTTCGTACCAATGGTTCGGTGAATTGCAAGCACAATAAATGCAGAATTAGTAGTTTTGCTCGTCATATTTTCGGGAAATTACAACAAATATTGATGCGTGAGCTGTGAGTTCGGCCGATATTGAACGGTCGATACTCAGCTTTGCGAGTGCGTGATATCTGGTCGACCGGCTTTTCCACGATCCTCGAGCGAAGATAAAATATAGGCCGATGGATTCCCTTCATCTTAAGTGCTTTTATCTTCTTTCGTTTAAAGACTCTTCCCCCCACAACCCCCCCTGTTGTCACCCGCACCCTCCTCTTACTCCCCTGCCACACTCTCCTCTCACTCTAACAAATCATAAACGACCTAAGACATCAACACATCAGGAGGAACACAGCAGCCGCGAAACGCACCAGCAGCAGCAGTAGCAGTAGCAGCAGCGAGGCATTGCAATGAACTATCTGCAACACAGCAGCGGCAGCAGCACAGATAAATTACACCATATTCAAGCGGCGAAGGTTGCCTCCGTCCCCTCCTGACCACACGACAGCGATGAAGACGTACAGTAACCACATGCCCTCCCTCCCAACCCCTCGCACCATATGCAGACATACATTAGCCATGCCCTCCTTCCCTCTCCCACCCCCCTATTCCTTCACGCCCCCCCTCCCCTATCATCTACCGCCTCTGCAGTACATCTATGCCCCGGGGGGTGCATCCGTGAGCTTGTGAACTTTCCAGCAAATCATGGAACCTTCCTCCCCTGCAGACAAAAAATAACTGTCCTCGATGGATGGGTTGTTGAACGGCAGGAAGGCATGCACGGGTTTCCTGGGGTATTTTAGGCGTGAGCGTGCGAGATGGGGGGGGGGCGGGGGCGGCAAGAGGGATAGGGGGGTGGGGAAGGGATGGGATGGGGGGAGGGTAGGGAGTAAGGAGGCGGGGGCAACGGGGAGGGGTGGGGGGGAGGAGAAGAAGAAGGGAGAATCTGCTACCTAGAGTTGAGATATGTTTGCAGACGCACCGTGTCTACCACATCGTCAGTTTCTTTCATACAGTCGAGTTAACGCCGAGGTGAAATCGCCCTACAACTTGCTTTTTTTAGGTGCTTCATGTACAGATTGAGACCAATTTCGGAATCTCCCCGAATTGTGTACCAGGTACACTTAAAACTGACAATGAAGTACACCTGGTCACAGAGCTCCTAACAACCCCCAACGGCGCCCGAAACGACCCCACTGTTGTGCATCCCAAACGCAATTTGCATGTCTATGAAGCCACCCCACGGTATGGGTTGCGTTTTTTTGGGCCAAAAAAAGGTATACCTTCTGACCGGTTGAGCTCCTCAAGTGCGAAACTGTCGGTTAGTATGATACTTTACGACTACGACACACATATATACATTGTACTAGGGCATAGACATATTGGTCGGGTTGCTCGCACGAATGTCTTCGAAATCATGTTTCGGGTGATGTTGATATCGAGCTTTTTCCTCGTGTTAAGAGCCCAGAAAATTCTTAGAATCTGCTGCACCCCAAGCGTGGGATGACTATGCTTTGCTGACCCGGTTTCCAGGAAAAAACTAACGTATTATACGTGGAGCATACGTACTCGTACTGGCGTATATACTGGTACTGACATACTGATACGCGACGATGCCATACGCTTGCAACATTCCATTTTTCTTGATGATGTCCTTGACAGCTGTGTTCGATTACATTAGTTCGTCGATGAATGAAAAAAGAAAAAAACAACAGCCAAAAACACTTTATCGGCAGAAAAAATACAATAGCGAAAGCCACGACAGCATCAATTAGCAACCAAAAAGAAACTCGACAGGAGAGGATGGGGGCAATAGAGCGCGAGGCGAAACGTGTGGAAAAAAAAACTGCAGTGCCTAACAGAATTGCAAAACGCACAACATTGTACAAAACAAAACGGGAAAACACGAAACGGGAAAACAAAATGGCACACCAGGTATGCGTGAACGACGAATGGGCAAAAAAAAAAAGTTAACAACGCGAACACTAACGTAAACGGATAAAATAAGCATAAAAACTTACGTATGGCCAACGTGGGTGACGTCCGGGTGCAGCTCGAACGCCAAAGCAAATTCCGGGAAATTTCTGACCGCAATCGTGCCGTCCTAAGACACGCAAACCACGGCCGTGTCACGGAAACGAAGGGGTTACGATGGAGGTAGAGCACACACGGATGTGGGGGGGAAGGGAAGGGGAGGAGAGGGGAGGGGAGGGGAGGGGAGGGGGCTTCATATCGACATGTGGCAGTTACGCATGAGGGGAAAAATATTAGACAACAAAGCAGCGGTACGTTGCGTGTCGCTTCGAAAAAGAGGCGCGACTACCGTTACAAGGGGCATTAATTAAAATCAAACACGCAAAAACGCTCGCACCTCATACCCGACGAGCAACACAGCGCTTGTCCCCGGTTTGGGATCGAACACCGCCAGCACGGAAACCCCTTCACCGCACTGGTGCTTGTACGCCAAAGCCCTATAATCACGCAAAGACACGAATTCACGCAAACCGCATAAGACA
This sequence comes from Undaria pinnatifida, assembly GCA_012845835.1. Lineage (NCBI taxonomy): Eukaryota > Phaeophyceae > Laminariales > Alariaceae > Undaria > Undaria pinnatifida. The sequence goes on along the minus strand of JABAKD010000015.1, from coordinate 7,324,880 downwards.
CCACGCCAAATCAAACAAAATCACACCAAAACCGCAAAAACACAACACAAAGCCCCCCGCACTGTATAGCCGACAAGCAACAGAGCGCTCGTCTCCGGCGGTGGTATTGAATGCCGCTAGCGTGGAAATCCCTTCATCGCACGGGTGCTTGTACGTTGAAGCCCCACAAAATCACGCAAACAAGCGCAAATCATGTGGAAGCAATGCAAAACCACGTCAAAAATCACTCAAAATCACGCACAACTGGCAAAAAAAAACATGGGGGGGAAAAAAAACGTGAGAAATCCTCACCTCATAACCAACGAGCAACAAAGCACTCGTCCCCGGGGTGGGATCGAACGCCGCCAGCGTGGAAATCCCTTCACCGCATTGGTGCTTGTACGTCACAGCCCCGTCCGAGGCCTGAAACACCCCCATCGTCCCGTCCTTGCTCCCACTAATGACGTACTCCGTCAAAGTGCCTTCGGCCGCGCTTTGTCCCAGCGTTAACGCTATCACCGCCCCCGTGTGTCCGCCGTTTTCCTCTAGAGTTGGGATGGGGGAGGTGGAGTTGGCGTTGGTATTGGGGTGGGGTCAGGGCAGGTGTAGGGTAAGGGTGCGGGAAGTTTTCCTCCATTGTTGGGGTGGGAGGGGGTTGGGAGGTTGAGGTTCGGTTCAGGTGGGTCGGGGGGAAGGCTTGGAGTTGGGTTGAGATTGGGTGCGGGAATAGGGTGGGGGTGACGCGCGCGGGCGAGGGGCGGGGGGGGTGCTCCACCATAGTGCGTTCGGCCGCGCTCTGCCCAGAGTTGACGCTATCAGGGTGTCCGCCATTTTCTCTAGTGGTTGGGATTGGGGTTGGGGTTGGGGTTGGGGTTGAGGCTGGAGTTGGGAAAGGGGGCGGAAGGGGTTGGGTCGGGGCTGGGCGGGAGGGGGTGTGGGGGGTCAAGAGTACTCGATCAAAGTGTTCCCCGCCGCGCTTTGTCCCAACGTGAGCACGATCGCTGCCCCATCAACACGACGACGACCGCCACCATCACCATGACCACCCACAGCAACAGCAACAAGAACAAGAACAAGAACAAGAACATGAACAAGAACGTTCTGACGCACTCGTTATGTACAGCAAGAACAAGAATAATAACCCCAAACAACCAAAACATCAAACACTCTGACTCACTCGTTACGCCAAGCTCGCAATTGTAGGTAGGATAGTGCCGTCCTCGGAAAACGACAAAGTAATCAGCGCAGAACAAGAGCTAGACACTGGACTCACTCGTTATGCTGAGCTCGCACTTGTTGGTGGCAGTATTCCATATCCGGATGGTGCTGTCCTCCGACGATGACCAGAGCATCCCGTTGCTCGGAGTGAAGACGAGCGAAGTTACCGCTCTCGCGTGCCCGTCCAGGTGGCCCAGCTGAGCGAACGCAGCCTGCAGTTTCGAACGTTTAAGCACCCCCTCCCTTCATTAGATCTATTTGGTTAGTTGTAAAGATATTAACACCAGATGCTTTGCGGATAAACAAGAGCTGTGTAGTGTGATTTCGAGAATACTTCGCCAGTACTAGAGCGGTATATGTGTGTGGAGGCTGTTAAAAATACCTGGTACCTGGTACATACTTCAGCAGGCCAACACAATAGGTGTACGATATAATACGTAACGGCAAAGCAAGGCAAGGCAGGGCAAGGCAGGGCAAGGCAAGGCAAGGCAAAGCGAGGCAAAGGCAAGGCAAGGCAAGGCAAGGCAAGGCAAGGCAAGGCAAGGCAAGGCAAGGCAAGGCAAGGCAAGGCAAGGCAAGGCAAGGCAAGGCAAGGCAAGGCAAGGCAAGGCAAGGCAAGGCAAGGCAAGGCAAGGCAAGGCAAGGCAAGGCAAGGCAAGGCAAGGCAAGGCAAGGCAACGCGAACCAAGGCAAAACACGAATGACGCGACCAACTGCCGACAGCTTGGGCGCAGTAAAATCATGTTCGCCACCCGACAAAAACGCAGCAGGAGCTTCAACATCGGCGACTGCATAGCATCTCCACACTTGAGACTACAAGCAAGGGCAACATATCGTCGCACTCGGATGTGGAGCCTAATTAATATATTGAATTATAGTATACCTGGTATGAACTACGTAACTATCTGACTATAATGCGAACCTTTTCTCTGTTCTCTATTGGAGCCTATACTCACCTGGAAATACACAGCAATAGTCTCTATAGTGCAGGTGTGTGCACTATAGAGGGAAATACCGGCACTATAGCGGCAACCGGCACTACTCCGCATATTGCCACTACTTGGTTGTTCTCATCTATGCCCAGCTAATTCACAGGCACCATAGCGGGCAACCGGCACTACTCAACCGGCACTATAGAGGGACCTCCACAGTAGTGATATACACATCTCACCCCAGCGCTTGGTCTCGCCCATGCCGTTATCCGTCCGTGCTCATCCCCAGTGTACAGCCTAGAATCTCCCCCAACAGTCCCCACTGTGACGCAGTTGATGCGCCTGTAACAAGGAGCACGGTGGTTGCAGGCGTATTCCATTCACGGGGGGGGGCGGGGGGGGGGGGGGCAGTGGGTGTGGGGGGTTGGGGTGGGGTGGGGTGGGGTGGGGTGGGGTGGGGTGGGGCGGGGTGGGGTGGGGTGGGGTGGGGTGGGGTGGGGTGGGGTGGGGTGGGTGGGGTGGGATGGGGTGGGGTGGGGTGGGTGGGATGGGGTGGGGTGGGGTGGGTGGGATGGGGTGGGGTGGGGTGGGTGGGGTGGGGTGGGGTGGGGTGGGGTGGGGTGGGGTGGGGTGGGGTGGGGTGGGGTGGGGTGGGGTGGGATGGAGTGGGGTGGGGCGGGGTGGGGATGGGATGTGATGCGATAAGGTTGGGTATTGTGGCGTGAGGTGGGGTGGGGTGGGGGAGGCAAGTGTCGGTACCGAAGGATTTGTTATGCATACCTCGAGCCTCAAGCTGGTCGATGCTGTTCGTATAAACAGCACACCCATCTCTTTTCCGACTACCAAAATAATCTAACTCAAATTTCACGTAACATGTCCCCAAAAGTCCCGAAAACAAAAAAAGCGGGTGCAGTTGTAAGGGTTCGGGCACATGTATCCGACTCACCGCGAATGGGCGAACCCTGATCCGGTGTCGATGACCTCTTGCGTGTTGCCCCCTTTCAAGTCCAAAACTCTGCGAAAAAGAAGAGATGGAACAAATTGACGAAGTAATCTTCGTTGTTACTATTGTTGTTATCATTACCGGATACACAGACGAATGGTGTGTTACCAATCTAACACGTGGTCATGCATGATAAGTAGCGCAATACAATGTCATCATATATTAGGTTCTGACTCATGAGACTTACCATAAACGGGTTGCAAATATGAGTATCGACCCTAAATTCGTCGAACTCACAGCTGACGTTGCTGAAATAATTTTATACAAAACGCCGTCTAAAGCGGAGCAAATGGAAGTGTGGTCAGGCAATAAAACAGTGCAACCGTACGTACCACGGTCCAATGAAACAAGCAGGCAAGCTATAAACCTATGCAAAACCGTACGTACCACGGTCCAATGAAACAAGCAGACAAGCTATTAACCTCTACAAGTGCTGGCATAAATGAGTACCCCCCCCCCCCCCCGCGCGCTATCCCTCGCACTCCTCCCGTACCCCTTTTCCCGATCCTACCCTAATCCCCGCCCAGTTGTATGGTCTGACAGTTACTAAATATCACCTGGTACCACGCAATTTCTGCCGTACATACGCAACGCACAAAACCACCACGCTCCACAACGTGCCATTTTCGCGAATCGTTTTATGCCACTAAAGAATATGTATGTACTCACGCACAATTTGTTGTAGTGACAAAAAATGTGACAGAACAAACATAGACGATAAAAATCGTACTAACAGCACAACGCCGTAAGACTACGACAGCAGCACACACCACGAATGGTGACAAGTAGTCACAACTCGTGGTTAAGGACATTTACACCATTTTTTTTTTTTTTTTTTTATCCTCCGGCGGATGGGGAAAAATAAAGCTTTAGCTCACCACACTTCCACGTATTTTCATACGCGTCGTGTGTCGATTTAACTCAGTTGCTTTCGCAGCCCAACGCTAGCTGGCGCACCCTTCGGGTCCCATTGTAGGTATAGCGTAAGCTGTCCCTATCATGTAAATTATCCATGATTATTTTGGGCACGAATCATGTTTTTTTTACGTTCGCTAGGAAACCAACCCACCCTACTAACCATTTTAGTTCAGCACACACTGTACTTAAATACAGCACTGTACTTAAATACAGCACTGCACTTAAATACAGCCAAACTGTTTCCAGGTAATTTGTCTCATCAGCGGGGATGCGGCCCTAGCGGGACCAACAAGCAAAGAAAAGCCCAAGGTGTTCAGCACCTACCGTAGCTTTCAATAGCACGCAAGCGGACAAGCAGGCAGGCAGGAAGGCAAGCGGGTCACCTTAACGAGTCGACGGTGATGTCAGGCGAGTTTTTATATGGCATCCCGTACCCCACATAAAGAACGCCGTCTACCTATATCAACGACAACAGCAGGTTCATCGGGGAAGAGGGGAAGAGAAAGAGGGAAGGGGAAGGGGGAGGGAGAGGGGGAGGGTGGGGAGGAGGGGGGAAGGAGGGGGAAGGGGGCATGGGGGGGGGGGAGGGAGAAGGAGGGGGAGCGGCGAGGGAGGACGGGAGAAATATGTCAATGTCGGGTGCGGTAACATCGCCCAGCCCCCCCTCTATAGACAAAAGGCGCGGAATGATAGCCGCCGAACGAACGAACAATTGATGGTACGGTACGGTTCGGTGCGGTTTTTGTTTTTCAAGAGTGTTACGGTGCGGTATGACACCGTACCCAAAATATCAATATCCAGAACCACCAACCTCATTTAGTTTTTGGCTCACCTCTTGCATTGCACCAACATGCTGCCACTCGTGGAAACCCACAGAGGTAACTTGTGTCCACGTCGACCCGTCTGCTGTCGCCCACATCTACCCGCAGCATCAACCAAACAGCAAGAAGGATGGCGGGGACGATGGGGGTGGGGGGGGGGAGTATTAGCAGTGGTGGGGGAACGCAGTGGCCGCGGTGGTAAAAAACACTAGGGGGGGGGGCTAGTGTCGACAAAAGGGGGGGACACACACGCATTTTTTTTTTCGTATATAGTAGGAATGCATAACAAATAGCTTGCACGAGTAAAGTCTAGTACATCGGTCGGACAACCGATGACACGTTCTGCACACGCGAAGGGGGCAAGCGGGCGACTCGAGCACGACAGCTCTTGACTGTCTCAGCGCGCTGCCTGGGCTTCCAGCCAGCCTAAAACAACGGTTTCAGCATATCGGTCACACTACCTTCTCCACGCGATAAGGTGGGAGACCCTACCTAAGAGGCGGGTAATCATTCATGTGCTCTGCTCACGCAAGGGCTAATCGATTACGTGGTGTACAAATAAGAGGGGTTGCAGATTCCGTGTTTTACACACGCGAGGGGAGCAAAGGGATGTACCGGGCACGACAGCTTCTGGTCGTTCCAGCGCACTGTCTGAGCTTCCGATCGGCCTAAAGCACGGTTTGAGCATATCGTTCGTTCTAGCTTTTGTCACGGCGACAGGGCGAAATAATCGATTTACCGGGCGGGTATTCGCTCACGTGTTGTGCACACGCAAAGGGTCCTCAATCACGTCTTCTATACATGAGAGGGGTAGCCGATCACGTGTTGCACGTACGCGAGGGGGATCACGGGGACGATCCGAGCACAACAGCTTCTGGTCGTCCCAGCTCTCTGTCCGAGCTTTCACCCGGCCTAAAGCACGGTTTCAGCATATCGGCCTCGCTAGCTTCTCGAGGCGGCAGGGCGAGAGCACGCAATTGCGAAGCGGGGAATCACTCGCGTATTATCATCTACAGAGATGTTGAGCAGGATCTGTATATATAGAGCACAGGTCCAACTCCGGAAACATGCGCTAGATCATGCAAATCGTACCTGTCCCACCCGGCAACAGGAGAGCTGGACCATACAGATTTTTCCTTAAAGATAGATCATCTGTCCGCCGTGAGAAAATGTTGTGATAGAGTGGTTCTAGATGCTAGTATGGGGCGAGTGGAGGGCCCCGGGGATAAACGCTACCGCCTGCGAAACTCAACGAACTCCAAATAATAGACTTCGTTGTTCTATAAGCACCTCCCTCCAAGTGTATTTATGGAGTCGCCTCAATCGTGGTCTACTCGATCGTGCTACATGGCCAGTACACTTGTCTCCCACTCGATACGATACATACTTCCATCGCCCCCTCCCCCCGTGGAGCCTGTGGCGATCGGGCATGCATGCGACACAGGACCATTCCTATCGTTTTCTCTTGTTTTTTGTTATAATTTTCGTGAAAGAGGAATGAAAATCGTTCCTTATTTTTTTTGCTCTTCGATCAATTTCCTGACTTGGGGTTCCGATCGGCTAACGATCGTAACAAAAGGGATGATTGGATTTCCAACCGGTTAACGATCGTAAAATTGGATCGTTGGATTTCGATCGGCTAACGATCGCAAAAAATAAATCGTTGGAATATGACTCGCCAACGATCGTAAAAAGAGGATCATTGGACGGCCAACGATCGCGAAAAAGGGATCGTTTGATTCCGATGGGCCAACGATCGCAAAAATTGGATCGTTGGATTTCGATCGGCCAATGATCGTGAAAAGAGATCGTTGGATGACTAACGATCGTAAAAAAGGGGTCGTTTCATTCCAACGATCGCAAAAATTAGATCGTTCGAATCCGATCAGCCAACGATCGTAAAAAAGATATCTTTGGGTTCCCATCAGCCAATGATCGTAAATGAGGGATCGCTACATTCTGATGGGCCAACGATCGAAAAAAAGGGATCGTTGGACGGCCAACGATCGTAAAATTTGGATCGTTCGAATCCGATCAGCCAACGATCGTTAAAAAAGGGGAAAAAAAAGATCGTTGGATTCCGATCGGCCAACGTTTAAAATTTGGATCGTTGGATTCTGATCGGCCAACGTGATGGCCAACGATCGTAAAAAATGGATCGTTTGATTCCGATCGGTCCACGATCAAGATTGGATCGTTCGAATCCGATCAGCCTACAATCGTAAAAAAGGGGGGAAAAAAGATGGTTGGATTCCGATCGGCCAACGTGCCAACGACCGTAAATTTGGATCATTGGATTCTGATCGGCCAACGATAAAAAGGGTTGGATCGTTGCATTCCAATCGGCCAACGATAGTGAAAACTGGATCGATCGCAAAAAAGGGATCGTTAGATTCTGATCGGCCAACGATCGTAAAAAAGGGATCGTTGGACGGCCAAAGGTCGCAAAAAACCATCAAGAAAAAAAAACCTTTGGATTCTGAACGGCCAACGATCGTAAACATTGGATCGTTGGATTTCGATCGTGACAAAGGGATCGTTGGATGGCCAACGATCGTAAAAATTGGATCGTTGGATTCCGATCTTGAAAAAAAAATCGTTGGAATCCGATCGGCCAACGTCCCAACGAAAGATGGTTGGGTCCCGATCGGCCGGATTCCGATCTTGGAAAAAAAAATCGTTGGATTCCGATCGGCTAACGTCCCAACGAAAGATGGTTGGGTTCCGATCGGCCAACGATCGTACAAAAGAGATCGTTGGGTTCCGATTGGCCAACGATCGTAAAAAAATGATCGTTGGATTATTATCGGCCAACGACCGTAAAAAAAATGATCGGCCAACGATCGCCAAAATTGGATCGTTGTATTCCGATCGGCCAACGATCGTAATAATTGGATCGCTGGACGCCCAACGATCGTAAAATTTGGATCGTTGGATTCTGATCGGCTAACTTTTCGCGAAAATTGGATCGTTAGAATACAATCGGCCAACGATCGTAAAAATCGGTCCGATCGGCCAACGATCGTAAAACTTGGACCGTTGTTAACGATCAGCCAACGATCGTAAAAACCCGATCGGCCAACGATCGCAAAAAAATGATTGTTGCATTATGATCGGTCAACGATCGTAAAAAATGGATAGTTGGATAATGATCGGCCAAAGACTGTAAAAAATATGATCGGCCAACAATCGCAAAAATTGGATCGTCGGATTCCGATTGGCCTTCAGTTAACGACCGTAAAGAAGGAGTCGTTGACGATCGTTGGATTCTGATCAGCCAACGATCATAAAAAGGAGAGCGTTGGATTATGATCGGCCATGATCGCACGATCGTGAAAAAAGCGATCGGTTATCGTTGGCAAATCGGAATCCAATTACTTAGTTGTGACGATCGTTCGCCAATCGGAATCCCACGATCCCATTTTTGCCGTCTTTTGGCCGATCGGAATCCAACGATACACTACTGATTGCGTTGCTGCGGAGTTGTACAGCAGCGGTTGTGATAGCACGTTTTGACGGCGCTACGCTGTGGGTCATCGCGTCACAGAGTTCGTTCTAGTCCGTCTTCTCGCATTCCGCCGCATGCATACGCTTTGGGGTCATCGGCAAGCAGTCGCTAGCATTCTCCCGCCCTTTCCAATCTCCCCCGTCTCATCTGGAACATGAACACGCCCCCACTTGCCATACTAGTAATTGGTGGTTGTAAGGTGCGCCTCAATAATACCTGCAGTAGCCATATCTGCGATACATCACACATGGAGTTCCTTGTAATGTATGTGCGGCGGAACTAACTATACTCTTCTTGTGGGTGCCGTTGTGTTTGACAGTTACACGACGGTTACATGTAGCTGCGCGGAGCAGGATTTACATGAAAACGAAAAGGATACTCAAGAGTCTCCGATGAATGCAGAGCTCGGTCTGTGTTGTATGCACCAGGCAAGCAGTAGTGCTGCAGTTGTATTGGAGTTTGATGTGTGCAACAGAGATGAAAAATAACTTGACGTAATGAAGCACAGGCAATCCTCTGATGTGTGCAGCCGTACCTGTGGGCTTACTTGTGGGTATTATGTCATGCGGCGGAACTAACTGTACTTTTTTTGTGGGTACATCGTTGGGCCGAACTAACTCTGTGCCAATGCTTCTAGTGCGATGGTACGTTCTTTTGAATCTTGAAAACTATGTTGTTACTATGATAGGAACCAAGTTTTGGTGCCGGTGAAAACACACGTTGCGGCACCTGCCTCGACGAATTCTCAACGACTTACAGCGAAACAAGCTCGAGAAGATTGGTCTGTTATTTGTGCGTGCACAGGACCCGTCGGGACTGGCCTTGGTGCCGTGCACGTTGAGTGCGGTGGCCGAACGTGGCCGTTTTCTTTTTTACTCAACACAAACATCCACGCACACAGAGAACGTAATCCAAGTCACCCTACCCTCGTATCCGATCCGATATGAAGAGGCTCTTTTTCCTTTGAAACACAAGAAAAAAGGTTGCACTGCGCGCTTCGCATGCCTCATTATTAATACGAGTATTCACCAGCAAATAATACAAATCGGCCCATCTATCACTCCCTCTCTCCTCCATCTAGCTCCCCATATTCTTTCGCTCCCCCTATCAACCATTTCACGTACCCCCCCTTTTCTCACACCCTCCACCCTCCCTCCATCTTCGTCGGTTAACATTACGGTCGAAACAGCCTCGTGGCACGTAAGGGTAACACAATCGCGCGCCTCTCTTTGGCTCTCTCTGACTAGTTGGCTGCTCCCTCCCGCCCCTCTATCTAAAAAAAAAGCCAACCCCAAAAACCACCGCCAAAAACCACCGTCATCGCGCCTTAACTCCTCTACAATTGGAAACCCGTTATCGGGGACAATTTACTTGGAGATAGAGTAGGGAGGGGTTATTGGGGGCTCCCTTTCCCCCCCCCCTCTTTCACCTTATCTAAAATTCCAAAACCACCGACATACATCGGCGCCAGTCATTCTAATATGCTAAAAAACAACCCGTACCTTGGCAGCTCCATCGTCACACACATTAAAAACGTGGTTCGGCTTATCATTCCAATGCACCAGCGATCGAATCGCCCCCCCTCCCCTCCCCTACCCCGCCTCCCCTGCCCGCTCTCTATAACCCCCAAACCACAACCATACCTCCTCGTTAACGATTCTACTGCGGGTACCCCGACAAAAGAGCGCGTAATATAAGAGCAGTCGGGACTTAAGAACGGTGAACCCGGCATGTCCGACAAATATTGAAACCTTTGTGTTGCCCACCGCCGACAAGACCAACACATGTAGATAAGAGCGCTTCCCTCGGCTTATCACGGAGTGCTCTTAAAACGGAGTAACCTTTGCCAAACAAATCCTGCACCTCAACAGTTTCGCCGACATATGCAGTGACCACATGGTCCAGCTTACTCTTCCAATGAACCACCGACCGAATCGCCCCCCATTCTCCCCCCCCCTCCCCCCTCCCGTCCTCAAACTCCCTACGAACCCAGAACCACAACCACAACCCGCACCTTAACAGTTCCGTCGTCACACGCCGAGAACACATGGTCCGGCTTGTCCTTCCACTGCACAAGCGATCGAATCGCCCCACGCGCTCCGTCCGTTTGTCTGGCCGACACTGGCGTATCGCTAACCCTCTGCACCGCATGCCGATGCCTGAACTCAGTACATAGAAAAGGTGTCGTAGACGACAGTACGAGTCGGCACAGTGAGGTTCGGGACGGTGCGTGGGATAGTATTCGGGACAGTACTCGGGCCAGTATTGCCAACGTAGTCGTATACCTGGCATCCCTGGTAGAATCGTAGTATCGTAGTCAGACAAACTGCCCAGTACAGTAGTAGTGGGCAGTAGTGCTTGGGATATTAGCGGACATATTAGTCGGGATAGTAGACCAGACAGTAGTCGGGACAGCAAGGTTCGGGACAGCACTCAGGACAGTAGTCGATATGATAGTCGGCGCGATTCTCGGTATGGCACTCAGTGGGGAATCCGGGACAGCAGTCGAGACAGTAGTCGGGACGGTAGCCGGAACAGTAGCCGGGACAGCAGTTGGCATAGTAGTCGGTATGGTAGTCGGTAGTATGTATGGTAGTCGGTATGGTAGTCGGTATGGTATTCAGTATGATATTTGGTATGGCAGTCGGCACGGTAGTCGGAACGGTTGTTGCGACGGTAGTCGAGACAGCAGTAACGACATTAGTCAGGGCAGTGGTCGGGACGGTAGTTTGGAGAGTAGTTGGCATTGTAGTCGAGGCAACAGTAGTCGGGACGGTAGTCGGGACATTAGTTGGGACAGTAGGAGTTGGTACAATAGTCGGGACAGTGTTCGGCATAGCAGTTGGGGACTAAGCCGATAAAGTTTTAGACCCACTATTCGAGACAACCAATACAGCGATCAAGATGGAAGTTGGTGTGGTAGTCGGTATGCTTGTCGGTATAGGTACTCCGTGTGGAATTTGGGACAGATATCGAGACAGTAGTCGGGATAGAAGTCTGGACAGAAGTCGAAACAAGTCTGGACAGCAGTCGATACTCTAGGATGCGGGACTGTAGTCGGGACAGCGAATGACAGAGTAGTCGATACGGCAGCCGTGACAGTAGTCGTCACAGCAGCAGCAGTGTGGCAAATACTCGGGACAGTAACCAAGACGATCGATCGAACATCATACCGTCGACAAGTATCGATAGGGGAGAGTGGAGGGGGCGTATTCCTTTGTTGCTTGCCTTAGTCATTTGACCACTGATAGCTCATCCCTTTCGAAATGTAGCATGGCGAAGAGGGGGGGAGGGTGTTCATGCTCGGCAGGGCTGCGAGTTGCTCTGACTTCATGGCCAGTTACCAGTTCGGCGGCGGAGTAAAAGCCAGCTATTGTAACTGGACCTACGCAGTCTGTACCAACAAACACCACACGTCGAGCCACAAACGCGCCAGTCACCGACACAGTATTTCTATTAAGCATCACACATCAGCCCACAAACGCGCCGGCCAGATGAAAAAGGCGTAGAACACCGCGATTTTTCGCACGCACGTGTATTGTGTGGTAACACCTCGCCAACTACTAAGTAGTCGGCGACATACTATTAGCATAGTCGGCCACATAACAGACCCGACACGTCGGGCTAGGGCGGGGGGGAGGAAAGGGGGGGCATGTGATTGGGTTACAAAAAAAGGCGGAAAGAGGAGGGCGTGTGATAGGGCTTGAGGGTGGGGGCGCTCGACCATCAATAGGTACCTGATACCAGGCATCATTCTTCCACCCCAGTGCTGTTGGAGCCTGTCTTGTGTCCAAGGACTACGTTTCGGTGAACAACAGCACTAACACCTACAACAATTACAACGACAACTACGACTACAACATCAGCAACAACAACGCCACCACGACCAACAACAACAGCAACAGTAACAACAACAATAACATCTTTATCTTTCTCTCTCACCCACAGCTGGCCCCTCGGCTGCAGGTGCCCGAGACGTAAAACCTGCAGACGCTGAAGGTAATGATGTCGCCCCCGTGCCCACGTCCCATACCCCGACCGGCACCGCCGCTTCGCGCCCCGGGAATATACCGCCCTCCTCTACTGCTACCTCTGTCGACAGTGAACGAAGATAAAAGTAGTGGACGTGAGCGGAAGGGGGCGGGGGGAGTAGGGGGGAGTTGGGGGCGGCGGGGGGGTCGAGGGGGGGGGCGTGAGGGTGAGTGGGGGTGAGGGCGGGCCTGGGGGTGAGGGAGGAAGATATGGAAGGGACAGAGGTATACACGTATCAGAGGGAAATTCAACATGCAGAGCACAGCAAGCACCTCCCCGGGATATCTAAAATCCTTAATCCACCACCAAAAGAGAATACCTGTTTTGCGATAGAGCAAGTGGACTAAACGTGACATTTCTTTTTCCATTCGATGTTCGGGGTGAAAGGGTTTCGCCACATCACTTCCGGCGAAAAGGCAGCCATGTTCAAAATTTGAAAAAATGAACCTTTACCTGACGGAAATAATTCCGTCTGCTCATTTTCGTGCCCATTTTCGTTCTATAGAACAGCTACTGCTGTTGTCCATTTTCTCTCTATAGATGGAGCAATCGAAGTGGCACTTACAGTAGTATTCATACGTGCGTACGGAAAAGTCCACTCAATCTTGGAAGGCGCCATTGACATAGCCATCTTGTGTATGCACTACTATAACAATACAACAAAGGACCACGTACGAGTACTGCTGTTTTGTTTAGTATACTTGTATACGTTCTGCGTTTCTTTCGTGGTGGGGAAGGGTGAGGGCGGCTTTGCCCAGGGCACTTGCTGCTTTTCACCGGTATATAATTACGAGGTACATACGTGCAGACGGCAGTGAGTCTGTGCAGCACCAAGACAGCACCAAGACTTTCCCCAAAATCGCACCACTACAGGTGTAACATTGCACTACGAATATACTGGTGGCGACTGCTATGTGACGTGGTATAGGACCTGCTATGTATCAAAAGTATAAATAAGAGGCAACATTGCGACGTGGAGCAGGAGGACCAGGATAAACTATAATCAACTACGCACCTACATAGCGAGCCACTTGTGTTCTGGTGCTGCAAGTGGGGAAGCAAGTTGAAAGTCGATCGAAAGTATTGGGAGTTGATGAGTTGATGCTGCAGGGTAGGTTGGCATGGACTTAGCCGACTTGCTTCCCGTGCCGCAACGTACTGCTGCTGCACAGAAGGCGCCCGCGTCGACGGTAAGCAAGAAACGACAACTTACATTTTACACCTTACAATTGGGCAACTTACATTTTACACCTTACAATTTGGCATTTTGGTGTCGAGGCTCAATTTCTTTTTTGTCGCCACCATTGAGCAAACATTACCGGCTCTCTCATAAGGAAGCGCCCCAGAACAATCTCAGGCTAAAAAATACGGGGAAATAAGAAAATCAACAGCTGTTACAGACTACTAATTTAGTGTACCTCGTAGGACACACCTTTCCTCAAATAAGAAACCCAGGCTAAAACCAATATGTCGGTTTCTTAATCGAGGGCCGGTACTCTACGTGTTCCCATCGGGTGTTGCAGCGCTTGAGCCTGGCACCTGAGAACCGTTTCCTAAGCCAATCTTCATATTCATTTCGAAAAACCGAGCGTCAATATAGCGACCGACTTAAAAAAAAGCGGGCGCCCCCTGTATTACTAGTTTCAGGTTTACATGTCTCGAATATAGCGTTGAGCGTTGAAGAACATTTAGACAGCGAGAGCGTGATACAATACCACCGCTTTGGAATCGAGTGCATCGATCTTTGCATTAGCCCGGGCGCATCGTTGGATCGTTGTTGCTAAACCATCTGTTGCACATTTACTGCTCTCGAACGCGAAGTTTAAGAGCTCGCACATCTACTATACTGCATCGTAGTCATGTGCTACTGTTCCTGCTCCTGCTCGTACTGCTGTGATGTACTGATCGCCTAATGCCCCAAGGGCACACCGACTTGTTGTCGGGGGGGGGCACCATTACGAGAGTGAGAATGTGTATCTGACCTGCTTGATTGTATTGTCTGACCAATCCCGATCATAGTGCGAGCTAAACTACAATAGCACACCCGTCTCTTCTCACACGTGCACCTAAGCAGTACATCGTTGCCCTGTGCTACTTCTACCGCTGTGTTGCGCTGGTTGCCTAATCTAATGAGGGCACACCGACCGACAGTCGGGGCCGGGGCACCATGAGAGAGGGCGTATCTGAATCTGCTTGTATACCATCCGTTGTTTGATCTACCCAGCCCTGCTCGTAGTGCGAGGTTTGCCACGCCCGTTTCTTTCCTACCCAGCCACAACGCCTAACAGCAAACACACAGAACGTCCTGATGTGAAATTAGACGTCCTCAACTCAGATGCACGAGGAGCGTCTTTCAGGGGGCATGCGTCGAACCACGACAAGGCAGCGTAGGTCAAACGCCGGGTACCGCGCGTACACCTGATCCCAGAAAATAGTTTGGGGTTGTCGTTTCTGCTCACCGATATGGCGCTCCACGGCCCCTGCTTCTCCCACCACGCCTACCACCATTAAAACCAGACATCACGTTCTGTCGATGAGACCAAGCTTAGGTTCCTGCGATGGGTCTGTCGCGAGAGCAAGTAGAGTAAAGACCTATGAGAATGATGACAAAAGACACGGCTACCTGTTGTGACACACAACTAACTGTGGGTTTCCAAAATAAGCTTAATGGCATTTTCTTGGGGGATCCACGTCTTTTGACCCCTGGATTGAGAGCATACAACATCAACAATCGTGCTCGGCGTTGCCGCCAGCGAGTGAACCATGTCGAGGATCTTGCTGCTAGGTGTTGCCGTGGCCGCAGCGTTCAATTGCTTCTGCTTGCATGGTGTGTCTGGCTTCCTGTCCACCCCAAGCATCCCGACGCTTTGGTCTGTGAAGTCGAAGACGTCATGCTTCAATCGACGAAGGTATTTCACTTCTACTAGTAGATCCATTCTGTTTCATGTCTCGGAACCCAATCGACATCCATCCACAGCCCGCAACAGCAGTAGCGAAGCCTCATACTCTACGTGCATGGGTATGGGGCCAGGGCTAGAGAGAAATGGGGATGGTCGGTCCTGGGCATGGAGAGGCAGTATTAGGTAAACACGCATCTGATAGGTTTGCCCGTGCGGATAATCCACAGATAGGTTCGTGTTGAGTGTTACGTATGCGTGTTCCGAACCAAACGTATTAACACTGGTATATATACCGCATTCGTACCAAGACATTTGAGGTTCCGCGGTAGTGCGGTTCAGCAGCACTACACTTTAGTAAACTTGTACCCTCCCCCAGTTAAATGCGGCGAAACTCGCATGTCACGATCTCGTCTTACTATCAATTAGAGCACCCCACGGGTTGTGCTTTTAGTGCCGATATTGGTTTCTTTGGAGGGCACCGCGCTAATCAGGGACCGCGACTGCAATGGCCTCTCTAAGGACCAGGACGGGTTCTACCTTTTTGCTTTCCATGGCCGACCCTGACCCTGTGCCCGTCTGCGTGAGATGAGAGTTAAGCAACTATGATACCAGGTAATTGCTTTGGGCTAGGTGTACTTGAACTTGAAGTTCTAGGGCTTTACACTGGTCATGACCCGACCCGGGTCGGGTCATAACATTTGAAAATTTCGCGGGTCGGGTCGGGTCGGGTCGGGTCGGGTCGGGTCGGGTCGGGTCGGGTCGGGTCGGGTCGGGTCGGGTCGGGTCGGGTCGGGTGGGGTCGGGTCGGGTCGGGTCGGGTCGGGTTGGGTCGGGTCGGGTCGGGTCGGGTCGGGTCGGGTCGGGTCAATAGGCTTCAAATCTCGCGGGTCGGGTCGGGTCGGGTCAAGAGGTTTTCAAAATCTCGCGGGTCGGGTTGGGTCATGACCCGCGAGATACGGGTCACTCGCGGGTCAAGCTATCATGACCCACGAGTTGTTTTCGGCTGACCCGCGGGTCAAACCCGCGGATCTGGCCCGCGGATCCGCCTTTTTCAAACTTACAGCTGAGGGCCGTTGCCGTGCAGGCGCCCCGCGGGTCCGACCCGCGGATCCGTAAATCATACAAAACTTACCGCTTCCTGCCTCTCGCGTGCGGATGCTCCGATAATATGTCATCACAGCGTGTAGAACAATCACCAGGCAGTGCCCCTGGCTACTCGTACCAAGGCATACAGTGTGACGCGAATCCCGCGCCGGCTGAAGCCGTAACAGTAGTAGAAATACTACGGTTATGCCAGTACGAAATGTGACCAAACGTAAAAAGGCAAGGGCACAGTCGTTGTCGAAGCAGCAGTAGCAGCAGCACCGGCAGCAGCAAGCACCAGCAGCAGACCCCTGATTCTCGCGGACCGCAGCCCCTGCTGACAGATCCACCGCCCCAGTTGTGGGCTTGCTGCCGGAGGCGGGTCAACTAGGCTGCTTGCCGGGGCTGGGGACTGCATAGATAGAGGATAGATACAACAGTAGTAGTAGCAGCTAGCTCGAGAATTATCATACCAGTACGAAATTTGACCAAACGTTAAAAAGCAAGAGCAGTCGTCGTCGAAGCAGCAGCAGCACAACAGCAGCAGCAGCAGCCTGGCAGCAGCAAACACCAGCAGCAGACAACGCATCCTCGCGGATCGCAGCCCCTGCTGACAGATCCACCGCCCCAGTTGTGGGCTTGCCGCCGGCGGCGGCTCAGCTAGGCTGCTTGCCAGGGCCGGAGACTGCATAGGTAACTAGCTCGCTCGTTGGGTCTCTCGTCGGGTCGACCCGGTTATCTAGCGCCGCGGGCGTGGCCAATTGGTCAAGCGTGTGGGTTGTGGTTTCTTGATCATTTTTCGCGCGCACACCACAAAATGCTGCTGCAAACAATACGGGTAGAAAGAGCCGTAGAACACGACATCCTGGGAAAAGTACGAGGGACCAAGGACCAACCAACCGACCGACGTATACATGCTGTGACCCGTGACTTTTCGACTTTGATCCGTGAGAAATGTCACGGGTCAAGTCGACCCGACCCGTATGAAACCCGCATCTCGCGGGCCACCCGGATTGTGGCAGGTCGGGTCGGATCGGGTCAGGAGGATTTCAAAATATCGCGGGTCGGGTCGGGTCGGGTCAAGACGTCTCGAAATTCTCACGGGTCGGGTCGGGTCAGCTGACCCGACCCGACCCGACCTGACCCGCGAGATTTGACCCGGCCCGTGAAAAGCCCTGGAAATTTCGTTGCTGCTGATTGAAACCGGTTCCTGGTAATGTCGTCGGGTTTACGTGTACTTTGAGTTATCGTTACTGCTACAATTGTGATAAGGTTGGGTGGCGCCGACAGGCACGCCGCCTCCGACGTTTCAGCGTTTCTCCTTCTGACTAGCTTGACATATGCACGATTTCTCGTACTCGTAATGAGACGAAACACGAACATGCTTCCATTGCGCCACAGCATCGACTGTTTAACTTTCCTCTCACAGTTAAGAAAGGAAGAAACCCTTGCCACTTGCCGATTGATTCGCGAACTGCGTGCTTTTCTTTTCTGTTCTTTTTTCCCTGCTGCTCGAAAGCAGTGGGTCGTCCCTTCCCGCCGAACAGCTAGCCAACAACGGAGACGGCAGCGGAGAACCTGCACCTACGGAATCTGTTTTACCGACGGAAACTGTAAAACCTACACCTACGGAATCTGTTGTACCAATGGAAACCGTAAAACCTACATCTCCAGAATCTGTTTTGCCGACGGAAACTGTAAAACCTACATCTACGGAATCTGTTTTGCCGACGGAAACTGTAAAAACTGCACCTACAGAATCTGTTTTACCGACGGAAACGGTAAAACCTACACCTAGGGAATCTGTTTTACCGACGGAAACTGTTTCACTGACAGAGGATACATCAGCGGAAACTGTTTCACCGATGGAAGACATACCAACAGACGCCGCTTTACCTACGGAAGATATTTTACCGGCGGAAGGTGCTTTACCGACGGAAGTTCCCTCCACGACAAAGACTCGCAGCATCGCTGAGCAGAAGGCGTCGCTTATGGATGTCATATTGTCAACAAGGTGTGGAGTGGGGGAGGAGGGGGTGGGGGTGGCAGTGAAATGGGGGGTGGGGAGTGATTTGGTGTCGTTAGGTGTCATAGTTTTTTCTGACGGAAGGTGTATTGCCGACGAAAGCTACATAGCCGACGGAAGGTACTCTTAACAAGGGAAGATATTTTATCAATACAATTATATCAATGGAAGGCATTCTGCCAAAGGAAGATATTATTCCAACCGAAGATATTCTACCAACGGAAGATATTCTACCAATGGAAGATGCTTTACCGACGGAGATGCCCTCCACGGTATAGGCTCGCAGCCGCGTTGAGAATGAGGCGTCGATGATGAGTGCCATTATGTCAACAAGGTGTGGAAGAGGTTGTAGTGAAGGGGGGAGGGAGAGGCGGTAAGGGAGGAGCGAGGGGCGATTGGGTGTCAGTAGGTGGTTGTACCGACGGAAGCTGCTTTACCGACGGAAGTTCTACCAGCGGAATATATTCTACCGTCTGTTTTGCCTTCGACGGCAAAAACCAGCAGCCTCGCTCAGCAAAAGGCACCGCTCATGAGAGTCATAGTGCCAGTGGGGGAGGAAGAGGAGGGCGGCCTGAGGGGAAGGGGTGGGTTGCTTGCCTGCCTGCCTGCCTGCGAGCCTGCCTGCGTGCCTGCCTGCCTGCCTCCCTCCCTCCCTCCCTGCCTGCCTGCTTGCCTACTTGCTTACATGCTTGCCTGCCTGCTGACTTTCGTGCCTGCCTGCTGACATGCTTGCCTGCTTACCTGCGTTTTCGCCGGTTTGCTTTGCATGCGTGCTCGCCTGCTTGCTTGCCTTCTGTTTTGCGTACCTGCTTGCCTTTCTTGTTTGCTTGCCTGCTTGGTTGCTTGTTTGCAGGCTTGCCTCATGGCCCGTTTACTTACTTTCTTGCTTGCTTGCTTGGGTGCTGGTTTTGTGGGTTTATGGTTTGCTCGTTTGGTGGCCTGCCTACTTTTCTTGCTGCCTGGTTTCGTTTCACGTTTATGTTGTGCACCTGCGCATACCATTTGTTTTTTACTGATTGGTGTTCGTTTTGTTTGCTCTTTGTTCCTTTTTCAACTAACGATGATTTTGCAGCATAGACGGAAAGGAGTCGGAGGGAGCGGCAGAGAAGGTTGACGGCATCATCGGTGAATTGGAAACCTTACAGCAGGGGTGAGCAAGCACGACAAACGTTTCGACAATCGGTAGTCGCTAATCGGCGCCAGGTATTCGGTTATCGTTCTGCCGTGTTTGATGACCGGTATGATGTACGATAATAGTTCGTCAGCAATCAATTATCGGTTTTTACTTATCCAATATCGATAACGATAATTGGTGATCGGTAATACGTACCAGGTAATCGGTAGTCCTTATTCGGTAGGGCTGTAAGTTGGCTGACTATGCTACGAGTAGTACTATCTAATAGTAACTCGCGGACTAGTTCTTAGTTGGCTAGGAATTACAGTATTATAACACACTGCAGCTAGTTGCAGGCGGCAACTTGCAACGTCTGCGGGTGTGCATCTCAGTGGCGCCTTTTGTGTCTCCTTTATGTCAGTTAGTTGGCTTTCAACCAACTAGTAACTAGCCGTCAAGTCCACCCAACAAAACAGCCCTATTAATCAGTAATCGGTAATCAATTACTTTCTGCGCAACAGATTCAAGGAGGGGGAAGTGGACGGAGAGTGGGTGCTGTGCTTCACGAGGAACTCGAAGGGCTCTCCATCGCTGCAGAAGGTACAAAATAAAATCGAAAAGCAGAAATAAAAAATGACGTCGGAATTAACCGGCTGTGACGGAAACGAAAGTTTGGAATGGAAAATTCCAAAGTTCGGAACTCAGAATTTGCTATGTGGAATTCGTTAACTATGTTGGGAAGTGTTCTTTTTTGACGAATCATAACACTACTTAGCAATGGATTTATACGCGTGATGAGTAGAACTAGACTCGTGTTCCGGGGACAAACGTCTTGGAGCCTGAGCAGTTTTTTGTCGGTGGTGTTGAGAGGGGCAGTATTTTGGGAAACGTTCGCAGAATGGTCGTTATGAGTGTGCTAACCGACGATTTGAAACATCGCATGTTACGCATACATATGATCCGACGAAGTTCCTGTCTAATCGCGATGTACGGTACGTCATGTGACCGATGCGCCCGAGCCGAACAACGTCTGCACGACGTCACGGGCCATTCTCTACTTCTCCACCTAACAAGCGGACGGCTCCCCCTTGCGGGCCTTACACGAAAGACAACCTGCTAGCGGGTTAACGCCCCCACTTCATGGGGTCTCCACTGGAGTAGGGATGTTGTGCAGTATGGGTTGTTGGCAATTTGTGTCGGACACACACGCATGCCACGGCAGAGGTGTGTGCATGTGTGTGTTCTGAGGCTCATCACCACTTGAGGAGCTCTACCCCACCCAAACACCGACTTTTGAGGAAATGAAAGCACAACCCGATGATGAAAAATCTCATGGCCTAGGTATAAGACTAAAAATGTTAAAAAGAAACAACAATATGCCGACGATATGAGGTTAAAAGGAGCCCTGTCATTTGAAAAATAGAAATCTCCAAAGAGTGTTATCTCCATCGTAGCAAGCGTCTGTGCTGTGTATTGTGTGCTGTGTTTGTGTGCGTTGTGTTTATTTTTATCGCCTCCTCTCCCACCTGCTTGACAGGCGTTACCCGGCGATCGGGGTTTCCAAAACTTCGACGTGGGGGCGAAGAAGTTCTTCAACATAGCAAAGCTTTGGGGGGGCAAGGTGCAGGTGCTGGCGGACGTTGCGTACGACGTGGAGCCCGAGGAACCGAACAGGTGAGGGGCCCGCCTTGCTTGGTGTAATGGTATCGGTAATTGGTAGTGGTAACGGTATTGGTATCGGTAATGGTGTCGGCATCTATGTCGGTATCGGTATTTATGTGTGTAGCGGTGATGGTAATGGTATCGGTGCCGGCAGTGGTAGTGGTAATGCTAACGTAACAGTAACGGTAGTGGTGTCGGTAACGGAACAGGAATGATAACAGTAGCGGTAGCGGTAGTGACACCAATGGGAACGATCTGGTAGTTTGTTGGTAGCGGTATTGGAGCAGTAGCGGTAACAGTGACGGTATTCGTATCGGTACCGGAAACCTCAATGGTAACGGTAATAGTAGCGCCGACCATAACGGCAACGGCAAGTGACGTAACAGTTCGGTAACTGCAGCGGTAGCAGTAATGGTAACATCGTCGGTGTTGGCAGTGGTAACGGTAACGGAACGGTAGCGGTAATAGCGGCGGTAGCGTTAACGGTATCGGTAATGCAAACGGTGCAGGTACCCACTCCACCACAACCCCCTTCCCCCTTCGCCACCCCACCCCCTCCGTACTGCTCAACTCGGGACAGGCTGGTGGCGTCTATTGTCGGGGCAGGGGTGAAGCTGGGGCCGCTTCGGATACCGCTGCCGCTGACAGGAAGGGTGGGATACCTCGATTTTGTATACCAAGACAGCGACATAAGGATCACCAGAGGGAACAGGTGGGCGGCGAGCGATAGTGAGCGAGAAAATGATAATTGCACTGTTGAATTTGCGTTCGCCGTATTGAAGACTGCAGTGGAAGTGACGGCTTTTGTTGTGGCTCACGCCGACACTATTTCGTAGTAACTCCAGGTTCAACTACACAGACGGTCTGATACCTACAAAGAAAAACGGCCGTTATTCTTCAAAGTGCCTAATCGAGCTTGAATCTTAGCCGTAACCCTGGCCCCAGCCCCAACCCAAACCCTGGCCCATGTGAAGCCTTTGTACGTTTTATTTTTCCTTCTCGGTTTTAGGCCGTCTGTGGAACGTCGGTATAATGATCGTTTCCCTCATTGACCGACGACCGCCCTCACGGTACGAGCTCGCTGAAGGAGCAAGGGGCGCGTGATTTTGTCTAACGGTGGCCTATCCTATGTGCAAGGACAGGCCTATCCTATGTGCACGGACAGGCCTACCGTGTAACGCTCAAGAAAGCACACCCCCTGGGACAAATTTGTGAGACGTTTTTGTCCACACCAAGGAGGGCGCACACAACGAAAATGGTGGCTTTGGAACTATCACGTCGATAGTTCCTTCCATAGACGCATCTCAGGGCATTTGCACTCTCCACGCTGTCGAAAAAATGTGCTTCGAAATTCGCCTGAGGGTGTGCGTGTTTTTTGCGCGTTATACGGTATCTTAAGTGTGCAGATAGGCCAATCCTGTGTGCACGGACAGATCTATTCCATGTGTATCCACAGGCATGTTCCTAAGCGTGTGATGGAGCTATAATAGCGGGCGAGCGACGTCTGCGTGCGACGCGAGCCAGCCAGAGGGACATGGGGCGCGCCTGTGTGTGTCTAGTAGTGACCTATCCGATGTTTACAGGCCTGTCCTATATGCTCATCGTGGTTGTTGTGGTTGTTGTGAGATTTTCTTTTTTTTCCCAACGACACCCAGCGCGCCTAGTGTCCGTACTGATTATCTCCCCCCCGCACCCCACCGCACCCCCCCTCCGGCCCCTCCCGTCCCGTGCGCCCCCTCCTCACCCCCCCCCCCCCCCCTCACCCCTCGCCACCATTCTGTTTCCGCTCGCTATGCACGCAATGCTCGGAAAGGGGCGGTTTGTTTTTGCACATGCGCCCAGGAAGTTCCTTCCCAGTTGACGCTGAGACGAAGCGGGTAGCGTAGGAGCAGATCCCCGGCTTCTACGACCGGCCGCCGCCGCCACCGCTACCGATGATGCTGATGATGGTGATTGCGATGATGATGAGAATGGTGGAGTTATCCCATGGTAGGGGTGCCGCGTATTCCAAGAATTTTCTGAGCTTCTAACATGAGGAGCTCAATATATCACCCGAAACATGACTCCGAAGGCACTCATTCGCGCAACCCGACCAACACTTCTATCCCCTAGTCCTAGAACAAACGTACTCGAAAACGTATCAGACTTACCGGTAGTTCCTCACTCGAGGAGCTCAATCTATTAGAAGGTCAGAAACCTTAGTTAACCCAAATTGTGCAACCTTTACCGTGGGATGACTCGGTGATGGTGTCACATTGATGCCATTGATGATTGTGGTGGTCACGGTGACGACGATGATCATGGTCATGGTATGGTGGCGGTGGCGGTGTCGATGGCGATATTGAAGACAAAGATACTGATAATGGCGATGGCGAGGATGATGACAAAGATGATGACGATAATAATTATGATCATAATAATTATCATGGTACGCAACCATTGTTTTTTGCCGGAGTAGGGTTCGACGGTCGGTGTCGCACGGACGGCGCATCACTGACTGGCTGGGGTTTCCTGGTCGATTTCACAGCTTGCTGTATCCGGGTTGTGTTTTGTCTGTGCGTGGCTTCGAGCGGCGCGCCACAGACCAATCGGAGTTGCCAACTTGCTTGCTTTAATTGGATTATTCTTCTTTGTACTGAGTGTTGAGCACATTTTGCTCGTTTGGTGGCAAGACATGCAGTACGGGCCCTGTGGAAGAAACCCGAGATAGCTCGCGAACCTCTTATTTCCTGGAGTTCTCAGGCCGAGTTTCCTGTGGGGTTCTTTCTTGTGAGAGTGCCGCTATTGTATGAATGTAGTATATTTTGTTTGTTCCGCCGTTGATGGCGTTGTGGGCCATCCTTTGATATCGTTGCATTATCAGGCACTATAGCGCGCAATCAAAGTAGATACCCTGGGAAAGTCACCGCGTATAATTGCTGTGTACTTCTCTCTGTTAGTTGTTAGTTTGTTGATTTGGGTCATCGTATCTAGCCGGGTGTTCAGCGATGCTGGCCCCGGAACGCGTGATTCGGCAGGGGAAACACCTATTTTTGTGCGGCTCGAAACTTGAAGGGTGTGGTGCTTCACCCAAAAAGTTACAATGAGAAAACCGATGAACAACTTCATGACCTAGGTATGTGGCGGCAACGAAAAGTATTGTAAAAACACGATTGATATATTGGTTCGGCAACCCCTCAGTTGAAGAGCGCCATCAGTCGGACATAGTTCCGTCTAAATCGCTACCCCTATAGGAGCAAGCGTCCCGGAATCCTGCCAAGTACAGAGATATAGGTGTTGAAAGGTGTGGGCAAATCCTGCATAGATCATGTTGAGAGGCGTCGTAACTGCTTCTTTGCGTGCCCCATGCATTTGAAGCATTGAAATTTACCTAAAGGGCGGGCGCCGGTACTCTCGGCTCCAAAACTGCGTTGTGTTCACGTTATGCCCAAGGATTTCGAATGCTTGGTGGACCCGGACCAATGAGCACCCTACCACACGCAATGTTGACCTCTCGCAACTCTACACAGTCGGAGTACTTTTATTTTGAGCCGAAAGCGAGATCCACATCATCCCAGTCGGAAACAATCGGTTGTGCACCCAGCACCATATTTTCTGTTGATGTCGTTTGCGTCTGCCCACGATACGTGAAAGAATGTGTTGGCGGTGAGCCAGACTGATTCTACGATAGCCCCCCAAAACCGGCGATGTTTTTTAACAAACGTTTCATGGCTGCTCCACACGACAAAGGATATTATATGAAAACACTATCTCCATATAGTTTCTTATTTGCGAAGGGCTATCGAGCGATGACTTCGGGGTGGCAAGGGGCACCTTATTTCAGGAGATACGGCCGGGAGCTGGTTTCAAAACCTTCGATTTCGTTAAGGAAAAGCCAAAGTTGGGGGGGCTACCGTAGAGCGACACACCATGAAAAACAAGCCCCTGGCACGTGTTATGGAAGCATGTGTGCTCCACTTTCATGACAATTTCCCACAACTTCCCATCCAAACTTTCCCCAGAACGCTACCAGTATGATATAATGCCGAATTGTAGAAGAGGTGGTCTGTAAGCCACAGCAGCACAAGATGCTACGGCGGTAAGGCAAGAAGCGCGGCATGATTTGGTAGATATTCGGCACAATGAAAGCGTCGTTTGTAGGGTTGGTAATCAACTAAAATAATCATCATTAATCACTACGATTATTTGAATTGTATTCATGATTATTTTTCCATGCTTATTTGATTATCTCAAAAATAAGATTGTTTTTCCATGCTTATTTGAATATCTCAAAAATAATCATGATTAGTTAGTCTAATCAACTTAAATTTGGTGATCATTGTTGATTATTTTTCGTAATTTTTCTGTTTTTCCAGTTATTCTTCATCCAGCTTTTGCCCAAGAACCCTCGATTCTAGGGCTCGAGGACAACAGCAGCACGTGTCTCACTCATGACAAAGAAAACTTCATCATGGTGTTCCTCCTACTTATTCACGATCAACGTACCAACGACATGCTTGCAGAAACTTGACACAGCACCGACGACGCGTTTTACAGCAAAACTACAACACACACCGCTTGGAATTATTGTGTTTGGTGCTCTGGTGGTGGAGGAATATGATGTCTGTCGCTGTGTCCCCTGGCATGCGGTCACGAGTCGACGCTACCACGAAGCCGGCCTGCCAGAACAAACGTTCCGATGCTGCCGACGAGGCTTGGACCGCAAACTACTTGCGAGCCAGCCACGGGCAGGCAAAATAAATCTGCCCCCCTTCCCCCCCCCCCCCTCCCCCTCGCCCCCCCCCAAAAGTCTTAAACGAAAAATAAAGTATTTCTTTCGAAGCCTTGTCAATAAGCCTTCCTTGTTGTCGTCCATTGATCAGCAAGACGATATTGTCCGAACGATACATCTAGACCGTACGCGCGTTATTGGTCTTATAAATCGAAGTTTGCAATACAACTTGAGTAGCCGTGTGTGTTACGTTTCCCCTCTATCACCTGACTAGTTGTATATCTCATGTTGTGTTGCTAGTTATACGATGATTGACACCGCTCCCCCAAGTATTTTTTTTTTCTCAGCTTTCTTCTTGTGATTCTCACTTACTTGTTACAGGGGCCTGCAGGGGACACTTTGTGTCCCCGCCCGAATAACTTACGATACTTCTTTGGCTTTCACGTACCAGTATGTTCAGACTATTTTTGGTGCCTGGTTTATCTTGTACGCGTCCCATTGACTTTCACGGCCCGGCATGCTCAGACTTTTGGTGTTGGTGTCTGATTCGCTTTGTACACGGTGTACGTTGGGCTTTCACGTACAACAGTAGTAGCACTAGAATGTTTGGACTTTTTTTGACGTCTCTGCTTTGCATGTTACGCGTTTTAGTGACTTTTCACGTACCGATATGTTCGGTATTGGGCTGTCTGCTTCGCATCAAACTCGTTTTATGTAACAGCAGGGTTCCCGTCCTCATATCTTGAATGGAGCCAGATTCCTCACGGCTATCTGTGACTCTCTCACCTGGTGCTTTGAGTTCGTGCAGCGTCTCTTCATGGAGGGGTCAGAGGGTATGGTGATCGTAGTCACGTCGTAGCCTCAAACTGTCCGTGCGGATGATCAACGAGGGAACAAGCGTGGCAACGGGCACGGTGGACACGGCAGTGCCAATGGGGCAAGGGGCTGGTAGAGAGACTGACGGGTCAGTTCGCATTAGCTGTTTTTGTGCTCCAAGGGTAGCATGAAAAAGACACTAGGCGGTCCCTCCATTGCGCATTACTGAACATTCTACGAGAATCCGAAGGCTTTCCCGCACCGGAGAGATCCTTCATACCCCTGCCCAATGAAGCCGAAAGCTTATGAAGCTTACCCCCTGCTGACAGACAGACCCTCCGCGGGACACTGATCAGCACCGTCGCCACCCGTCGTATTTCCCTTTCCTAGCGCTGCCGCCCTGCAACACCCCCCCTGCCCGACGCATAACCATGGTCGGGGCAAACAGGCATCCCGGTGACGGCCCGGAAACAGAGCGCGCTTTCCATCCAACCAACCCTTCGTTCTTGCTCAGCTCTCCGTCGCTGCAGCACCCCCCAGCCCGACACATGTGAGAGTCGGAGCCAAGTAGGCATTCGGTGACTAACATATCCACCGTAGCCAGCGCACTCTTTGACGGTGCCGATTTGGAACTCCGGTTCAAAGGGCGGCAGTTCCGGGCATTGTCCGGCAAACAGCTACGATTCCCTTCTCCTACCGCGCCGCTAAACGCCCCCGGCGATCCACTAATGCCCTAGTAAGACACCCTTCAATGCTCTCCTCCATCCTCTGGCATCCGCTGATGCTTTCAACCACCCCTTGGCGGCGTGGGCGGGCGCCGGGGCAAATCGGGCACCCCAGCAGCTGAATTCGTCGGGTCCCCTCCACCCTAACCGACCCACCGCTCCTGAACCCCGCCTATTATTGGCGGACGTCATCCCCGGTTGGCGGCGTTCCGGTGTTCCTCGATTCTTCGGGGTATTTCGCTGCGATCGTCCTTCTCCCCGTCTCGTCGAGAGTGGCTGACTTTGTCGGCCGCTTGCTCCCTCCCTGCATCGCTATTGAGTGATAGCGGCACGGCAGATGTTGACGGGAGCTCCCGGGAACTGCCAGACCTGCTGGCTCGGTCCACCCTCGCCCGTAGGCGCCTGTTCCCCAAGCCGACAAAAGCGGTGCTCCATGGCACTGTCTTGGACCCTTGCCATAAACAAAAACAAGTGTCTTCTCAAAAATAAAGCAGCCGGCCAGACAGCGTAGGTACTTGTTGGTTGCCCGCAGTCATATAGTCTACACCTCTACACATACATACGCGCGGACGCTCGCTTGAGCGAAGCCACCGCTCGCTACCCAGCCCTTTGCGATTTCATTACAATACCCGTTGTCGGTACAATATTCCACCGGCCCCATCGAGCTTTCCTCACAGTACTCATTGTCCGTTGTACTCCCTAAGTATACCAGCCGTTCTGCTGCGATGGTGCTACCTCCCCCAGCAGCAGCGTCATACAACCACCAGGCGCTCTTCTGCGACAGATTGCGGAGCGTAAGCAGCATCCCGCGCGTGAACTTCCTCTTTCTCTTCTTCCCCCTCAGTGACGTATCGCTAAACCGCAGCGGTCGTTGTGGCAAATACCTTGTGTTAAATGGCGCAATACACGCTCATAATCCAAGGAAAACGCACTAAACTACGCGCAAAAACTCCATTTACGCAATGAAACACACAAACAAAACCTACGTGGTCTCGTATGGTGTCACAAACACGAACACCCACAGAAACACATAAAAATACCCACATCAAGACCCTAATTCACTCAGCCCAGCTCGCGGCTACGGAACGGCGCCGATGTTAGCGATGGTGGCCAGCCCGAACAATATGGGATGAACGCCTACTTTCCTGCTATGCTTGCTTAGAGTACACCGGGTTGGCTCCCTCCGTCGCCCTTAATCGATGGGCATGGCTCATGCTCGCGCGTCTGTAACTGCTTGTCTACAATCACGAGCGCACACTCCACAGCGGCCATTCCGGCACACGTGCAGCCTGGGATTTTATCACACAAGTCCAAAGCCTCGTATATACACACAAAACTCTCACAATCGCACACGACACTCCTCTGCCCGCCTCGGCTAGGCGCCAACAATAAGCAGTGGCCAGTGCGGGACCCGCACGAGCTAGGGTGACAGAATCTGAATAGCTCAAATCCGCGTCCCCTCACATCAATCACACGCCACAATCACTCACAACCACCCCACTCTCCTTGCCTTTACCCCCACAATACGCGCAAGTCAAGGCGTTACACGTGCGGTCTTGCGTGAGGTCGCACAAGCCTATCTTCCCCCCACGCTCACCCAAACACAATCAATGGCAACCACCCCGTTCAGGTAGGCACAGCACACAGCACACAAATCAACAACATCGATCCGGATCATTGGCACCCACCCCGCTCAGGTAGGCCCAGCACACAACACAGAGACGGAAGAAACACCAACATAAATACGCCCGTCTCTCCTCTCTGGCGATTTCCCGACGCGGTCACTGACTCTGGCCGTTTTCCCGACGCCGTTTGGGAGGCTACACCAACCCGCCACCGAACCCCGTTCGTGCTACCGGGTTTGATGCGGTGCTGACATCAGGGGAGATGGCGTCGCTACCCTAGCTGCTGCTGCGGTGGTGGGTGCTCTGCTGCGATTTTTAAGTCTGCTTCGGTGCTCGGACTTCACCTAGGCCTCACTACCGGGGGTGGTGGGGTGGTTGAGCGCATTGCTGCGGCAAAATACTTGATCACCCAGACGCCCCTTCCCCCTTGCCTCGGCAACGGCGCTCGCATGTGCTGCTACGGCGACAACAGTATTTAACTGCTCTGCAATATTCTATCTCAAGATATATGATGATTATTTCCCTTTTCTCCTGTTTGTTTTTCTTTGTTTCTTTGTTTTCTTCATTTTTTTCCCCGATTATTTGTGGTATTTTCTTTTCGCTCGGCTCTCCTCCTGTCCGTGGATTGCTTCACGATGGTTGTCACCATGTTGCCCTGGCGCTCGGCTCGCGGCATTGGATGAAGCACATGTGTGGCAACGGAACGGTGCAGCCAGAAAAACGAAGCGTTAAACATGCATAACAATGTGTCTCTAACGACTCCATCATCGCAACTTTTCTGCCTTCGTTTGGTCGAAGCGAGAAGTGATGCATGCACACTGGTTGACCTATCACTCGATGCCCAAGGTATGCATCATTCCTTTGAATGAAGTTCACTTTTCCCAAGCTCTGGATCATCAATCGGCAGGTATAATTGGATGCACGGTAAATGATTACAGGACTCCATTACACCAAGCTCCGGTAAACACGTAACGACAGTGTCGGGAAATCATGGCAGCCGTAAAATTAATACCGTCACGCCAAACTCCACGGAAACCGTAACACTCAAATAGGTAAAAGTCTGTCCCTTTTAGATGTGGCATAAATATGCATGTGATCGTTTTATTGTTTTTGGATTCGGTCAGGAGTTTATCCGTCTCGGCCTCAGTATGCGATTCTCGGAACTGGAATTCTTGGTCAAATCTCTTCGTTCGAGCGCCTTCTTTGGGCGGCGGCTTAAACGTCCCTCTCCCTGCCGCATCCGTTCCGCACCTGGCTGGTATCAGGTACGTGGGCTGAGCGACACAAGCGAGAAGTACGCAATTTTTTGTATTTTGGGCGGTATGCGCTCGAGTTATTCTTGGATCTTGGCACATGCAGAGCTTGAACGAAAAAAACACACGGGAAAACATTTATTTCCAGGTTGGCATAATTATTAAAACGGCTTCTTATTTCATCCCCACCACACTTCGAAACTATTCTTAGCCTATTGCCGTACGACTGCTGTGTCGTTGCTTTTCGATATCGGATTTCACCGTAAAATACCTTTGTTCAAACGTTTGTTGTCTTGGAGGGGGGGCGTTCCCTACCCAACGACATGATGACACCCAGTGTCCGTGCTGATTCTTCATTCTAGCGAGATACAATTTAATATGTGGTCACAGACTGTGAGAAAGAGTGAACCAAACAATCGCAATTAATCAAGATACAAAGCAAGTGTTATGCTAGCGTATCGGGCACGAGAACACGACAAAACAGGCCAGACCATAAAAATAGAAAATAAACACAACGATCGCTTTTAAAATCGCCGTACGAGAAACTGTAGCTCTCCGTCAGGTGTGCGTTGTTTGTGGAGGCGGTTTAAATTCGGGGTCCGGGGATGGGTAACACTCGTTTTTGAGTCATTAAGCCGACGCGAGCACCGCGGCAACCAGTCTAGCCCACGGCCCCAGTGGCACGTGAGAGATAGGACGCCCACGCGTACGCTGGAGTGGAAGAGAGCAAGCCGGGAGTTGGCTGTAGGGAGTTACCTCAGGGGCTGCTGGTGGAGTATTTATGGTACACCAGCAGCTCCGCAGTAGCAGGTCGTGACTTCACGACAACTGTACTCAATCGATTTCCCCACCCGCCCACCCTGTCGCTCAAGAGAGGGGGGGAACAGATTGCAACAAATCGTGACGATTGCTGGTTGGCGGTGAGAGTTACTTTGCCCCGCAGGGGAAGGTGCAGGACATAAGATGTTTTTCGGGTTAGCCTGATACTTTAAAGTAATTCTTCGTGAGGTTTTTATTGCGTAGGAGGCAAAAATATATCAGCGCCCCTCACAGGGGCGAGAGGGTTCGCGGCACGCCGCAGCACCCCCATTTTATATTGTAGCCTGGCACGTAATGTGCCGCCTTCGACAAATTAATGACCATAATTCTTGAGCTATAACAAAACAATGTTTTGTCAGTCTTTTTCGTCGCCGCTCCAAAGAGTCGTTCCGCATATATTGGTCCGCGATCCGCGATCCATCTTTTCAGGACCGCATAATAAATAACAGACGCATGCTACGATAGAGGTGGCACTTTTCGTCTGAAATGTGTTCTGAATGACGGGGCTCCTTAGCCAAAAATCGTCGGCAATACGCCATTCCTTTTGCAAGATTCTCGTCGTGCACCTCGGCCATGGGATTTTTCATCCGGTAGCAGTTTTGGTATTCTCCACATCGTTTTTTAGGGGAGGTCTGAAGCTTCCTCAGAAAAAAAGTGGTGCACCTCTATCGTTGCACGCGTCATTCTACACAAATTCCATGGATATTTATTCCCACAAACGAACTGTGGATGCACCTCTAAAGGTAGGTGTGATTCTCAAGGTAGTAGTGTTCCGAACGCTTTGTTGTGTGGTTGCAAGAATTGCGCTGGCTACTGCCTGTTGTTGTTGCTGGTCAATACATCGTGTGCGCCAGCAATTGATTGATGACTTATAATAAAATATAGGGATCTTCTTGAAAATATTTATCTCGTGTTCTTCGGCAATTAACCGACGATAGCAATAGGGATCTTCTTGACAATATCTCCTGTGCGCCACAGCAATCGACGATATAGCAGTATAATAAAAATAGGGATCTTCTGCACAAATATCTCGTGGTACCTATCACTACGCATACGCACGTCAGACGCAAGTCAATTGGAAAAAAGAAAAGGAAATAAAAGACAGAAGAAAGAAAATGGGCATTATATTCCGATTCAGGATCACCCTGTGTCAAGCCGAAGCAGGCGCTCATTGCTCTTATCTGTTGTGGGCAATATATATACTGTCCGATTTTGTCCCTCTCAGAAACGGGTTTTATAATTTCCGCGCTCGGACTGACAAACATCACCCTGTTGACCCTGATAGCTCCACTGTAGTTGCAAGGGGAGCCGCCGACCTATATCCTTAATGAGGACACACAACCCGCAATACGCGCGATCAGAGTATCACACACAGCTTGCAAAGATGAGTTTCGACAAAATATTCGATCTCACAGCTGGAGTGTATTTTCATATTTTATATTATATATATGGCTGCTAGCATGCCGGGACATGGCGAGTTGACCGCTCTTCTTATGTCCCGAATGACTTCGTCGTGACGCTCTGGGTACCAACAGTTTTAACTGTATAGATTCATCCCGAGGTCGAGCGACTTGTACGACTTGCGGTCGCATGGCATTTTTTGCCTTACGTGAGTAGTATGCAAGAAAACCCGCGAAAATAGTAGCGAGCTTAGGTGGGGGGGGTACGGGGGGAGGGGGTACGGGGGGAGGGGGTACGGGGGGAGGGGGTACGGGGGGAGGGGGTACGGGGGGAGGGGGTACGGGGGGAGGGGGTACGGGGGGAGAGGGTACGGGGAGAGGGGGTACGGGGGGAGGGGGTACGGGAGGAGGGGGTACGGGGGCAGGGGGTACGGGGGGAGCGGGTACGGGGGCAGGGGGTACGGGGGGAGGGGGAGGGGGTACGGGGGGAGGGGGGGAGGGGGGAGGGGGGAGGGGGGGAGGGGGGAGGGAGGGAGGGGGGAGGGGGGGAAGGGGAGGGGGGGAAGGGGAGGGGGGGAACGGGGAGGGGGGGAGGGGGGAGGGGGTACGGGGTGAGGAGGGGGGGTGGGAGGGGGGCAGGGAGGAGGGGGGGAGGGGGGACGGGGGGAGGGAGGAGGGGGTACGGGGGGAGGGGGTACGGGGGGAGAGAGGAGGGGGGGAGGGGAGGAGGGGGGGAGGGGGGGAGGGAAGGAGGGGGGAGGGGGGGAGGGGGGAGGGGGGGAGGGGGGAAGGGGGGAGGGGGGGAGGGGGGGCATCTTGCCCAAGAGGCGGAAGTCTGGATCTGGCCATCATCGTCTTGAAATTTGTGGGCCTTCCAATGGCCGTCACAAGTCAGCGTGAGGCCGCCCTGGCTTGTTCGTCTTGTTGCGTTCTCTCTCCAGTGCCATTGATGCACTTGATACCCTCTGTGAGCCCAATACCGTCTTTAGTCAGTTCCTAGGGTCTGCTAGCATGACGTTTTTTCTCTTGTCCTTTCCTTACTTCCTCTCCTTCTCTTGTCTTTCCTTTTTTTTTCCTTTTCCTTTTTTCCTGTCCTTCTTCGCTTTCTCTTCTTTTATTCCTTTCCTTTCCTTTCTCTCCTAGTCTTTTCTTTGTTTCTTTTTTCCAATTGACTTGAGTCTGACTTGCGTATGCGTAGTGATAGGTATTGCGTCTAATATATACGTGGTAGTCTTTCTTGGGTGGCGAGCGGTATAGTCGGTTATTCCAGGCGTGAGTAGTGCGACGTATGCACCAGTACGAACCTGGCACATCTCAGGCTGACTCCCGATTTCACGTTGTGTATGTTTTTGGCGGAGGCATGAAGTGCGTCAGCTGTGATACGTGTACCACCTGTTGGTGGTTTGTGTTTTCTCCCTGAGGTATTCCTCAGCTCTAGAGTGACTGGAGCTTGTCCTGTGACCACGGACTTGACTATGCGACTTAATGGGAGAACAACAACCACAACAACAACAACAACAACAACAACAATAACAACAACAACAACAACAGCAATAACAACAACTATACTACAAGTACCAATATGTACGCATGTCTCTGTAGCCAAATGTAGTCGGCGAAAGTTGACAACAGGCTTTGGTTATTAGTTTCCGAGCATTTGCCGCCCCGTGCTCTGTATGTTTGCGGGTGTGGCCCAAGATGAGTCTCCGCAGATGGGAGAGCGTCGTAGACCACCGGTACTCTAAAACCTACATATATATTACAATTTATACTGGCTTTAGAATAGGCATACTACGTCCTATATATCCCCCACTCTCTGCTGGGTTGTTGTTGTTGTTGTCTCACATTAACTCTCTTCAAACATCTAGAGTCCGCGGTCACACAAAGGTGCTGGAGCCCTAAGAAGACCCGAAAACCAAATGAAATAAAAATTCGTCCGGGAAATACTACGCTTCCCCGCCTAAAAACGCACGATACGAAGAAGGCGCACAAGTGAAATTATCCAATGTGCACACTGAACTCACGTGACCGCGGGTATCCTCGCAACTACGGCATAGAGATCCCCCGTTCCCACAACTAACCAACTCGCGGCAACAAACTACAGCGGTTGGGCTGCCTGCACCGTACGAATCACACGGTAATTGTGAGCACAGACGAACGCGCCTGCTGTCTGGAGTGCTGTCAGAGTGACGACCCGCGGGCATGCAGTGAAAAAAGAGCAATCGAACCAAAAACCACCTCACGAATATCAATGATCGCCCCGTCTTCCCGGGTTATCTGACAGGTTGCAGCGCAGCTACGACGCCCGTGCCTCAAAATTGAAAATTGCGGGAGGTCGTTCCCCATGAAGGGTATACAGCTCTACCATCTCTACAAAAATCAGTAACGTAATTAGCATGTACTACTGCCTCGTAAAAAAACCAGAAAAAAGACGATCGCTGCTGTTGTGATGATGGTGTCCTTGCGGGTCGTGGGTCTCTGTGTGCCATTCTCCTGCTGTGGTTCTCCATGGTCGCCCTATTGCCTTGGCTCGCTCGGCCCGCTCATTTGCACCTGCTCTCGTTGACGCTCAAATCCAATCGGTACCCCTTTTCCCCCGTCCCAAAAAAGAAAATGCTCCTCGCAGCTTGCGGTGCTGATCTGAAAAACAAAAGTTCTCGTTCAGGGAGAGTTCAATCCGTCTCTTCCCCGCCCGTCTACGCTCAGTCGCCTTCCTCCTTCGTTGTCGAATCCAGCCTCCTGCCGGCGCAGTTCCCTCCACTCAAACCAAGACTGCGCCGTGTGGCTCGTGGTGGCGCCTGCCTCCGTGCACGAGCATCCAGATTAAGCATTGCTGCTCCGCCGCTGCTGCTTAAAAAGACGCGCGAATCGTAGGTGAACATACCTAACGCACCACGTACGACCAAACTCTACCGCCACGCCTGAGCCTCACGGCCACACGCAGCAGCAAGAAGGCATCACTTCTTGAGGGTGATTCCGGCCTTACACCCGCCAGAAAGACCCCCCCCACTCGCTACAAGCCTGCTAGGGCATGCCTCCCAGCATGCCTTACCGAGGCGGCAAGGGGAACGGAGGTTTATACTAGGGTAGCCACTGCTGGGGTTCGCTTCCGTGTGACCGTTGTGGGGTGGCACTGGTGCAGCAGAACTACGTGTTATTAAGTGTATATTATATAGGCTTAAGTATATATGGTCTAGAACCCATACAATACCGAAGCAAATAGGGTTTGGTATGAGCATAATATAATAATAGACGTTTTACTATACCCATTTTGAATTCGATATAGTTGACCCCACCTGCTCCTTCGGCTGACCCAAAATGATACGAAGGTAGAGGCGGTTTGGGTTTGTTTTTTCGCCTACCCTTGGCGAAAATACCTTCAGGTTCTCAATAATAAGTCATCAAATAATCATGATTAATCAACTAGCTTTTTAGTGTTTTGATTTAATTACGACCAGTTGATTATAATCACATAATCATGATTAATCAGGCCGAAAATACCACAAAAATCAATAATCAAATCAAGGCCGTTTTGTAGTTGATTACCACAACCTATTCGTTTCGTAGACGAGTATTTCAGAATCTCACCACCCTCCCACCCTCCAAAAAGCAACGACTCACAGATGAACGAGGGTCATGTGTGATCGGGTTTACCTTTTATTCGTTCGTTTAATAGGGTTTTCGTATCTGCTTTGGCTTGAGCCGAGTGAAACCGACAAGCATGGTAATACAACAATGGTAACCAAACATGGGACATTGTTGCTAAGCAAAAGACAAGCATTAAGACCAAGTAAGGGACAAGTATGTCGACCGAATAAAAGACAAGCATCGTGATTACTTAAAGGACACGCATGGCTATAAATAATACAGGACAAGCACGCTGACCAGGCAAATTTCAAGCACGTTGACCAGGCAGAGTGCATGTTTACTACACAATAGGGCAAGCATGACGATTAAATGAAGGACACTCATCGTGACAAATCAAAGGACAATCAGGTGACTTAATATAGGACGGGCATGTTGACGAAATAAAGGACAATCACGGCAACGAAATAGAGGGTAATCACTATGACTAAGCAAAGGACAGCCATGGTAGCATTGCAAAGAACAAGCGCGGCAACTGCATAAGGGACAAGCATGGTGTCGTTCTTGACGATAGACATGGTGACTACAGGACAAGGGATAGTGTTTAACGAAGGATACACATGCCCATTAGAGGACAAGAATGGCGACTGTTAATAAAGGACAAGCATGGCGAAAGAGCAAAAGACAAGCCCGGTAACCTGACAAAGGACCAGCACCGTGACTAAAAAAAGAGAAACATGGTAGCAAAATAAGAGACAACCATGGCGACTAAACATTCTACAAGCATGGCGACTGCATGACGGACCAGCATGACGACCAACTAAAGGATAAGCATTTCGACAACATAGAGGATAATCGTGACTAAACCAGTCGTCGTCCAACTTAGGTAACCGGCTAACCCGGACTAGCAGTGCTTGCCAGCAGAGTTCATCACATATTCCAGAAACCCTTTTATTGTTCAACTACTGATGTTTTGAGATGTTTTATTGGTCCACACACGCACACGCACGCACACCCTACTTGCCATTGGCACCCCGAGCACCCTATTGTGTTGTGTGGCGCAACTGAGCAGCCGCACTCACGTTTCATGCGGAGATCCCGCTACAGCAAGGGTTCTCCAGTAAAGCGATGGTGCGCCAGAGCAATATGGCCGCCTTATTGGAGAAGCCGCCTGGTTAATTCCGGGTTATAAGTGCAATTCCTCAGTCGCGCCAAGCGATCATGACCGCCTTGCGACTTCCGCACTAACTAACGAAATGTGTGACATGAGACCACAAAAAAAGTAGCACGTACTAGCGTTCCTTCATCCATGGACCAATTTTTGAATCAATCCAATCACCAGTTAACGCACCAATGAATCAAACGATCAGGTCCGGTTCTGGCAACGTTTCCGGTTCACGTGAGGAAGCAGCATGTTGCAACTGATTTGAGCTCCAAGACGAATGCCACCATAGAGGTGCACCAATGATTTCATGAGGCTCCTCACTTGAGGAGCTCCGTGCCGATAACACAACACAACGCAACATAACACAACACAACAACAATTCAGACTGACAACAAATCAGACTGACAACAAATCAACGTGCAACCGTAACATACAGTACGGGCACTAGGTATAACGCTGTTGTAAAAACCAGACGACATTTCAAGGAGAGTATTAGTATTAGTATTAGTATTAGTATTAGTACTAGCACTAGAAGGAGTCATCCCTCGGTGGGGGATGCCCGTTTTTGGTTAGCTAATGCTTCTGACCTTTTGACCTTCTAATAGGTTGAACTCCTCAAGTGAGAAATTACCGGTTATAGGCGTTCGCAAGTACATTTGGTTTAAGACCGCATGGACGTGCTGACCGGAATGTGAAAAATAGTAAACATTGCCTGGGAAGACATGTGTAGCGTGATGGTGAAACATTGAGCTCCTCATGTTAGGAGCTCAGGAATTTCTGCTACACCCCTACAGCAAGATGACTCTGAGCTAGCTAGCTACTTCCTCAACTGAACGTCCCCTTCAGTCAGAAATACGGGGTAGTTTGGCTCGAAAGTGCTGTTAACCCTATCTTTGCACGTAGCACTAGCACGCGTCTTCCCCTATCTAGCCGTGTGTCGTATGGCGATGCCGGCGCCGGACTATCAGATTCCAAAGGATAGAGAGCATGGTCCCCGACGCCGCACGCGACAGTGATATTACCAGTACGGCTACCGCCATGCCTGCATCCGACAAAGTGCAGCATCAAATTCACGCTTGAGGGTGTCATGCTTGGCGGCGAACACAGCGACGATGAGTGCGGTTTAACTCATTCATCTATTTCAGTATACACGAGTATCACCACACCCCAAGCGCGTGTCTTACACAGCTCGTTGCATCGCAGTGCAGACACCCCCCCTTCCCAAGCGGCCCCAGCTGCTTCGTGTGACCGATGGTGCAATCGCCATTTGGTTTTGAGATTCTTCCGCTGGCGTGCCCCGAAGGGGTAGTTGCCGAGCTCTCATAACCAAAATCTTTACGCAGAAGGAAGAAAAAAAATCAGGAAAACTAACAAGCAAGCTAGAGTTGTATGCGCGAAGAGAGTTTCTAGTTTGCGATATGAACCCAATATTAGGGCCTTCTGTTGCCCTCGCGTGATCGATTTGCCCGTGTCGCGCCCGATCAACGGTCCGCGCCCAAACAAAAATTTGGATCTCCCAAAAATGAGGCCCGTTGCCTACATGTAGAGTTCCAACCATTTTTGGAGTGCACATGCACACCAACGCCCGTTGGTAGAAACGCAATTTAGTCAGGGGGCGTTGGCGTTGGTTGAGGTTGGGTTGGGTTGTTTTCCCCAACCTCCGCAACGTCCGTTTTCCCTTTTCCCCTTGTACCTCTTTTCGTATCGCAGTCACCACAAGCATCTTTTTGCTTCCTTCTTGGAAGCTGCTGGAGCTGCTGCTGTGGAGCAGTCCTCTCCTTCCCAACCCCCCCCCCCTTAAAAGCGGCTCTATCAGCTTAGGTCCACATCTGGCCGTACAGATGTCGAGGATTTGCATCTAGGTGTTATCAGGCTGCGATTATTTTCGCATCTCGTGAAGCGAGAGTTTAGTGAACTTGAGTAGGGAACCGAGAGCTCAAAAGTGGTTTGTAGGATGTCTTCAATCTTACGTTGAATTCGATCGATCAAAACGCACCCCTCCGTTATTTAGTCCAAAATCTGTTGTTCGGAACATCTTCCACTCTCGCTCTCTTCCTCGACTGCACACCTCCTTACGAGCAACGCTTTCAGTTCCAATACCACCCACTGGAACCTCTCCGTTCGCTTTCTGCTATAGCGTATACCCCCATCCTGTGTTCTTAGATCTTTCTGTCCTGCAATATTCACATCAGAGCACTCAGCTTACTCCCTTTCCAGGAGAGCCCTTTTCCGCAGCACCCTGGCTTCTGAACGGATATTTCGCGATTAATCGTGTTTCTTGATCCTCGAAGCGTAGTGGGCTTACCCGTTGCACGGACAGAGCTGGCGTGGACGGGGTTACCGGCAGATGGTCAAATGCATTATGTACGTATTAAGCTCCTTCGAGTACAACGCAGAGGGCACCAAAGTAGAGTTTTCACATATAGCTTCATATCACGTCTTCCCATCAAGTGAGCTAGGCTGCACAAACACAACGGAAAATGCCGCCCAACCGAGAGTGTTCCGCAATGATGCTCTCACTAAGACAAATCCAATCTAGTAGGGTAACTCCCTACTATCACCAACCATCGGCATTGCTGTATCACATCCAAGCACAATCAACATAAGCTATACCTGGTAGCTAAAACTGAAAAAACGTGGTGAAGGGAAATTGGGAAGTGGTTGGAGGAGAGACATAGAAGAGATACCAATACTTTGCGATAGGATATTTGAATTCCATCGGAACGGCATCTACGCTACGTTGCCTGAGGGAAGCAAAAACATAGCCTGGATCTTGTCCGACAAACATTATGCGCAATGTTCTCACCTCATCGCCCACGTTGTCTGTTTTGCTGAAGTTGAAAACGTTGGTGCCCAAGTACCGGTCATCGACCACGGCTCCAAGCCAGAATCGACGCTCCCCCGGATCAGTTTCACAGTTTCGTTTAATGGGTAGAGCAAGCAAACGGTGGATGTAGTTTGGTGTTAAGACGCATGCTACGGTGGTGGGTGCATCTACAGTAATTGTTTTGAAGCCGAGGAGGAGCTCTGTACGGCACCCGAAAGCTGCATTTGACAAAAGTTATGAACGTGCAACCTGTGGCTCAGGTATTTTGTCGCAGACCCAAATGATAGTTGGAGGCATTCGACCAAGGATACGGTAGGAGGTCTACCCCTGCTTTCCAAGTGAACGGATTACGCTTGCGTGACTCTAATGTTGAAACTTGTTTTCAGATCAGACTAACAACCCCATGGCAGTGCATATGTATAGATTCTCGCGAGACCGAAACCCATAAGCGCTTATCATAAGACTGCCAAGATGTGCGGAACCTGCTCGCGCTAGTGGCTTCGGGCCGACAAAAAACGAGACCCAGAGAATGACCCCCCTGTTGTAGCCTGAACCGTTTCGCGTGTTTGCAATATGCCGACTTTGGTTGGGTAGGAGTTGGGTGGGAAAACTTGTAAAAATATTGTTGAAACCGCCAAGCATCACAATCCAAGGCCAACCCAATCCTCGTAAAATAGGTAACAACTATGTTCTTAGATATATGTTTTCCTATCTTTTTTTTTATTTTCTAACTTATTTTACGTCGGTTATGATGTTCGCAGGTTTCAATTGTATCATCATCTTTTCCAACCGAAAATGTTTAGGAAGTCGCAAACACCCTAAAAATCATTCCAACGATGGTGAGCAGGTTGTCGGTTGATTGGCCCCGTCAGACAGAAACATACTTCGGCCAAAATATGCTACACCTGTTGTCATAGCCGGAAGTACGTATAATAGCGAGCGAAGCTAGGTTTGTGCGACAGACTTTCTTGGTTGTGCCTTCGTTGGGCTTTCTTCCTTTTCATTTGGCTTACGAGTGATCAACGTTTGGTTCCGACGCACATCGTCGGATGGTAGCTATACCACTAACAATGTTATTCCAGTAAAGCAAGAAGGAAAATAGTGGGTGACCGTGATGGAAGGGAAACTGTGAGCAGGGCTATTCGATCCATATCGGGCTGACACATACGCTGTACATTGTCGGATAGCAAAATACGCAAAATTAATTGCGAGCAAGATTAGGGTGATTGCGATTTCCAACCTCTGCTGGGTTGGATAAATAGTAAAAATAGGATCGAACCGACCGTCGAACATCATCACCCAAGGTCAACCAACCGCAAAATAATATTATGTTAGAAAATGTAAATTAGTAAAAAAACTTAGGAAAACATGTTTGTAGCCTAATTGGTTGCTGAATTTTCATTGGTTGGGTTGTCCCTGGAAAAAGCATTTCTAGCCTGCTTGTTTGCTTATTTTCCGTGGGTGGGTTGGGTTGCCCTTGGATTGCGACGTTCGACGGTTTCAGTACAATTGTTACGCGTTTTTCGCCCCAACTCCTGCCCAACCAAACGTCGTATCTCGCAAACACGCTATTATGATGTTTCTTTGCCACCGGGAAGTAGTTGTTCAGCATGCACAAGCTTAAACGCCGATCACTCGTTCTAAATATCTACTTCACACTAATTCCGAAAATATTCTGATATACCACACTAGTTACACGTAATCTGCCCCCCAAACGTGGGTGGAGACAGTTCTAAAGAGGTCAAACAAACGCCGAGTCGATTCCTCATAAACACCTACAAAAATAAACATAAATAATGTATTAAGCGGACAATCGCATGAATGGTGCCAGATAAGACATTTAATTTAATTTTGACCTCCCACCAACACCCCCTAGGTGCCCCATTGCAATTAATAATGCCCGATACTTCGTACGACTTTTACTCTCACCCACCGCAAACACCCCCCTGGTGCCCCACGACAATTACAATGCCATGTATGAGATTAACTCTCACTCACCGCAAACAACCGCTTGGTGCCTCATTGCAATTAGTATTGCGCCCGATATTGCATGTACTTTCACTCACCGCAAACACCCTCTTAGTGCCTAACTACCATTAGTAGTGCCAGACATGATATTTTGTTTCACTCACCGCAAACACCCCCCTGGTGCCTCACTACAACTAGTACCAGGTATGACATTTACTTTCACTCACCGCAAACACCCCCTTGGCGCCCCACTACTATTGGTAGTGCCAGCTACGACTTTTACGTTTACGCACCTCAAACACCCCCTCGGTGGCCCACTACTAATAAAAGTGCCAGGTATGACATATCCCTCAACCCACCGCAAACACGCCCCTGGTGCCCCACTACTATTAGTGCCAGATATGATATTTACTTTCACCCACCGCAAACACCCCCCTGGTGCCTCACCTGTTAATAATACCATACTTCGTATATGACATATACTTTCACCCACCACAATCACCTCCTTGGTGCTCCATTACTATAAATGAAGCCAGTCATTGCATTTAAAGTCACCCACCGCAAACACCCCCTCGGTGCTCCACCTACATTAGTAGGACCAGGAATGACATTTACCTCACCCAGCGCAAACGCCTCCTTGGTGCCTAACCACTTTTAATAATGCCAGATGCAACTTTTACTTTGACTCACCACAAACACCTCTTCTGGTACCCTATTATTAATAGTGCCAGATTTGGCGTTTGGTTTCACCCGTCGCAAACACTCCCTTGGCGCCCCAGTATTATTAGTAGAGCCAAGTATTACCTTTACTTTCACCCGCCGTATACACCCCCGTACTGTTCCGCTACAATTAAGAGTGACATTTATGACATATACTTTCACTCACCGCAAACACCCTTTTGGTGCCCCACTCATATTTAGAGTGCCAGATACGACATGTACTTTCACCCACACAGAAAACACCCTTTGCTTAGTTTGCTCACCGAAAACAATCCGTTTATGCCCCACTCTGCGATGTAGTGAGCCCACACCAACGAGCCCACGTTAGACTATCCCATGGCAAACCACACGTGCATCTCCTCCTCGCCGCCGTCAACCATGTATGTCGCCGCTGCGA
Source organism: Undaria pinnatifida (assembly GCA_012845835.1). Taxonomy (NCBI): domain Eukaryota; class Phaeophyceae; order Laminariales; family Alariaceae; genus Undaria; species Undaria pinnatifida. The sequence continues at coordinate 7,281,673 of JABAKD010000015.1, read as the reverse complement.
CCGACGGGTAGGTACCGGCAGCATCCGACATTGATAGAGTGTTGATCCCGCCAGCATCACCGTAGCTACACCAGTTTTGGCAAAACAACGACGAAGAGGCAAGGGTGGTGATTGTGGTAGTGTGTCGGGGTGGTCGTGGTTGGGATTGAGGCTTAGCGTGGCGGTTGTGGTGGTGGTAGTGGTGGTAGTGGTGGTAGTGGTGGTGGTAGTGGTGGTGGTGATGGTGTTGGTGGTGATGGTGGTGGTTGTGGTTGTGGTGGTGGTGGTGGTGGTGGTGGTGGTGGTGGTGGTGGTGGTGGTGGTGGTGGTGGTGATGGTGGTGGTGGCGACGGTGGCGGTGGGGGTGGTGGTGGTGGTGACGGTGGTGGTGGTGATGGTGGTGGTGGTGATGGTGGTGCTAGTGGTCGTCGTGTGGGGGTGAGGGGTGGTGGTGGTGACGGTGGTGGTGGTGGTGGTGGTGGTGGTGGTGGTGGTGGTGGCGGTGGTGGTAATGGTGGTGGTGGTGGTGGTGGTGGTGGTGGTGGTGGTGGTGGCGGTGGTAGTGGTGGTGGTGGTGGTGGTGGTGGTGGTGGTGGTGGTGGTGGTGATGGTGGTGGTGGCGACGGTGGTGGTGGTGGTGGTGACGGTGGTGACGGTAGTGGTGGTGGTGGTGGTGGTGGTGGTTGTGGTGGTGGTGGTGGTGGTGGTGGTGGTGGTGGTGGTGTTGATGGTGGTGGTGGCGACGGTGGTGGTGGTGGTGGTGGTGGTGGTGGTGGTGGTGGTGGTGGTGGTGGTGGTGGTGGTGGTGGTGGTGGTGATGGTGGTGGTGGCGACGGTGGTGGTGGTGGTGGCGGTGGTGGTGACGGTGGTGGTGGTGGTGTTGGTGGTGGTGGTGGTAGTGGTCGTCGTGTGGGGGTGAGGGGTGGGGGTGGTGAGGTTGGGGATGGTGGTGGTGACGTGATTGAGGGTAGGAGGAGGGGAGGGACGATATGAGGGGGGGGTGGAGAGGGGCGCTGAGAACGAGGATGATCGGGGTGGCGGTGATGGAGGTCAGGGTTGGGGTGGGGGTGGGCGTGAGGATAGAGGTTAGAGTGGGGGTGAAGGTGGTGGCGCGGGTGGTACTAGTGATGGCGGTGGTGGGGATGGGAGCGATGGTGGTAGGGGTGGTGGTGATAGCGGTGGTGGTGGCGTTGGGGGCGAGCGTAGGAGTGGGGTGGAGATGGGGGTGAAGATGGAAAAGGAATGCTTCGGATTCTGCAGCAATATGTTCCAACAGCGATCGCAACTGTGTCAATCACCCTTTGAGAGCGCCTGCCGAGGATTGACAGGGGTGGGCACTTGTTGTACTAGCCCTATTGGATCAAACGTATGGCGCTACCTCTGTGCTATCGATTGTTGCAATTTCGTTTCTCCCGAGATTACTGCTGTGAGCACGCCAATATTTTCATTTTAACGATTTTTTTATCAAAGTTGTATATCAACGTTTTCGTTTGTGACGATTTACGCGAACCGGAACCACAAAAGAAAGAGTAAAACATATCTCGTATAACGTGTTTAGTTGCCATCTCACTTCTCTCTCAAAATTAAGAATCCGCGACATGAATCTAAGATATTGCTTTTACAAGTACCGGCAGTCTATTCTGGCTGGTTCACGTAAAAACCCAAATTAATACCTCGGCGAATACCCACGCCGTTTTTTCGATTCAGACCGCGGATGTTAACACAGGTCGTGTATGTGCCATTGCGAAGATCTCACCTGTCGTTCTTTTTTTTTGGTCTGATTTTTCGTCAGTTAAGATTTTTTGGAAAATGTGGCCCACCTTAAACCAAACTTCTTCGGCGACAAAAAAAAGAAGACAACCCCTCGAAGGTCAGGCCTCGGGCTGGGTACGTAGAATATGTGTGCAAAATTTTCAGCGTTCGTCTCTCAAAAACGGCGTGGACATTTGGACCTTTGTGCGTGAAAATGCGTAAGATGCATTATTTCCTTCAAATTTCTTGGTTCTATGTCCAGGATCTAGCTTTTTCGCCAGTTTCTGCTCAATGTTGAACACAGACAAGTCAGATCTTCGTTTTTTTGGGCGAAATTTTCTACAGACATGCGTTGGAGTACCTCCAACCGGTTCGTGCAAATGGCGGCGCACTTTTGATTCTTGCCTCAGCTTCGAAAAAGTGTGAATACTGTGCTGTTGAAGCATATATATGACGACCTGTCAACGCTCGATACGAGCTTTTCTCTTATTAATAGAGACAGCCCGAGGCCGTGAAAAACAAAAGTTGCCATGTCACCCTCTTCCATTGGTCAAGGGGTTAGAATGATGCCAATTATTCGCCCTTTCACTGGATATTGCGAGCGGCATTCGCCGGGGAGATTTTTTTTTTGTAATGTGAACCAGCCTGTAACCTCATCAATAGCTAGTGCTTTTGTACTGTGCATGATTGTGCGTGATTGCGTAGATTTTGCACGATTGCGTAGGTCCAATTTCTGCACTTCACACGGTTAGTATTTTGCTGCGACAATATTGCAAATGACAAATACGGACGCCCCCTGACGAGGCGCCAGGTTTCAATTCCTAGTAAAGTCCTTCGCGGTGATAATAGCCGAAACCAATATTACAAAATGCAAGAACACCCAGTTCATGCCTTCAAGACCATTCACTAACTCCAAAGGCTTGCCCAGCCAAAGCCAATGGATTGTGGATACAACTAATATCGACACGAACGAGGAGAAACCATAGTAGGCCAACAGGCGAAACGAACAACAATACGACCGGAACGCAGTCAAACTCCATGCCATGGCCTTACGTCCTGCACTACATCAGGCGCACAAGAAAATCCTTTGCGGTGAACGGCTTAGGAGCAAGACGACAGTACCGGTTGGATGCAAAACATTACATGCAGAATCAGGTATATCCTGTGCGAAAAGTGACAAAAACAGCAGACAATTAGAACAAAACCAGAACCCCCTAATACCGTGTGAAAACATTCATAAAAAAAGCACCAACGTTTTGACCGATTAGAAACAAACACAGATACAGAAAATTCCACCTACGCACAGAAAAAAAATTGACAAGCTGCACGTTGATCAAACAGATACACAGGGCAACACCAAGGAAGTAACCCTTTCGGTCGTGAAACCAACAGGTTATAACCGATTATCACGCGTCCTCATCGTATTTCCCTATGGTTAGGATACGATCTTTTTCATCTGTGTCATGGTGTGATACCGTACGGGTACGTATGCATGTTGATAGCTGTGGTACCGTAGTGTGAGTGGGGGCCTGCTGCATTTTTGGGACGAAGATCGTTCGCCCTAGGAAGGGAGGCACGGGGACTCGTCGGGGGCAGAAGCCGAGCCGCTTTCTCGTGGCGGCAGGAGGGTCTCGAGGTGTTTTTGTCCCCCGTGTGTGCAAGATTCGGTATCTTTTCTGTTTGGAAAATCCATTCATGTCACGATATTTTTCGTCAGTAACCGTCATTGTATTTTCCTATGGTAAGGATACGATCTTTTTCATCTGTGTCATGGTGTGATACCGTACGGGTACGTATGCATGTTGATAGCTGTGGTACCGTAGTGTGAGTGGGGGCCTGCTGCATTTTTGGGACGAAGATCGTTCCGCCCTAGGAAGGGAGGCACGGGGACTCGTCGGGGGCAGAAGCCGAGCCGCTTTCTCGTGGCGGCAGGAGGGTCTCGAGGTGTTTTTGTCCCCCGTGTGTGCAAGATTCGGTATCTTTTCTGTTTGGAAAATCCATTCATGTCACGATATTTTTCGTCAGTAACCGTCATTGTATTTCCCTATGGTAGGATACGATCTTTTTCATCTGTGTCATGGTGTGATACCGTACGGGTACGTATGCATGTTGATAGCTGTGGTACCGTAGTGTGAGTGGGGGCCTGCTGCATTTTTGGGACGAAGATCGTTCCGCCCTAGGAAGGGAGGCACGGGGACTCGTCGGGGGCAGAAGCCGAGCCGCTTTCTCGTGGCGGCAGGAGGGTCTCGAGGTGTTTTTGTCCCCCGTGTGTGCAAGATTCGGTATCTTTTCTGTTTGGAAAATCCATTCATGTCACGATATTTTTCGTCAGTAACCGTCATTGTATTTCCCTATGGTTAGGATACGATCTTTTTCATCTGTGTCATGGTGTGATACCGTACGGGTACGTATGCATGTTGATAGCTGTGGTACCGTAGTGTGAGTGGGGGCCTGCTGCATTTTTGGGACGAAGATCGTTCCGCCCTAGGAAGGGAGGCACGGGGACTCGTCGGGGGCAGAAGCCGAGCCGCTTTCTCGTGGCGGCAGGAGGGTCTCGAGGTGTTTTTGTCCCCCGTGTGTGCAAGATTCGGTATCTTTTCTGTTTGGAAAATCCATTCATGTCACGATATTTTTCGTCAGTAACCGTCATTGTATTTCCCTATGGTTAGGATACGATCTTTTTCATCTGTGTCATGGTGTGATACCGTACGGGTACGTATGCATGTTGATAGCTGTGGTACCGTAGTGTGAGTGGGGGCCTGCTGCATTTTTGGGACGAAGATCGTTCCGCCCTAGGAAGGGAGGCACGGGGACTCGTCGGGGGCAGAAGCCGAGCCGCTTTCTCGTGGCGGCAGGAGGGTCTCGAGGTGTTTTTGTCCCCCGTGTGTGCAAGATTCGGTATCTTTTCTGTTTGGAAAATCCATTCATGTCACGATATTTTTCGTCAGTAACCGTCATTGTATTTCCCTATGGTTAGGATACGATCTTTTTCATCTGTGTCATGGTGTGATACCGTACGGGTACGTATGCATGTTGATAGCTGTGGTACCGTAGTGTGAGTGGGGGCCTGCTGCATTTTTGGGACGAAGATCGTTCCGCCCTAGGAAGGGAGGCACGGGGACTCGTCGGGGGCAGAAGCCGAGCCGCTTTCTCGTGGCGGCAGGAGGGTCTCGAGGTGTTTTTGTCCCCCGTGTGTGCAAGATTCGGTATCTTTTCTGTTTGGAAAATCCATTCATGTCACGATATTTTTCGTCAGTAACCGTCATTGTATTTCCCTATGGTTAGGATACGATCTTTTTCATCTGTGTCATGGTGTGATACCGTACGGGTACGTATGCATGTTGATAGCTGTGGTACCGTAGTGTGAGTGGGGGCCTGCTGCATTTTTGGGACGAAGATCGTTCCGCCCTAGGAAGGGAGGCACGGGGACTCGTCGGGGGCAGAAGCCGAGCCGCTTTCTCGTGGCGGCAGGAGGGTCTCGAGGTGTTTTTGTCCCCCGTGTGTGCAAGATTCGGTATCTTTTCTGTTTGGAAAATCCATTCATGTCACGATATTTTTCGTCAGTAACCGTCATTGTATTTCCCTATGGTAAGGATACGATCTTTTTCATCTGTGTCATGGTGTGATACCGTACGGGTACGTATGCATGTTGATAGCTGTGGTACCGTAGTGTGAGTGGGGGCCTGCTGCATTTTTGGGACGAAGATCGTTCCGCCCTAGGAAGGGAGGCACGGGGACTCGTCGGGGGCAGAAGCCGAGCCGCTTTCTCGTGGCGGCAGGAGGGTCTCGAGGTGTTTTTGTCCCCCGTGTGTGCAAGATTCGGTATCTTTTCTGTTTGGAAAATCCATTCATGTCACGATATTTTTCGTCAGTAACCGTCATTGTATTTCCCTATGGTTAGGATACGATCTTTTTCATCTGTGTCATGGTGTGATACCGTACGGGTACGTATGCATGTTGATAGCTGTGGTACCGT